>PVKP010033451.1:0-25152 GCA_004027715.1 Plecturocebus donacophilus | reverse complement strand
TTTAATACCCATTTTTAGACTGTATTCTAGCCTGGGCAATAAAACAAGAATTCCATTCTCTCTCCCTCTTTCTCTTCCTCTTTCTTTCTCTCTTTCATTCCTTTTTTTTCCCTTTTCTTTCTTTTGCTGTTTCTTTCTCTCTCCTTTTCTCTTTTTCTAAAATCTCTTCCTCTTTCTTTTTTTCTTTCTTTTGCTGTTTCTCCTTTTCTCTCTTTTTCTAAAATCTCTTCCTCTTTCTCTTTCATTCTTTTTATTCTGAAAAAATAAAAAAATAAAAAAAACACAAAAAACAAAAAAGTGAAAAATCCCCAACATTTATCAATAGATGAATATACAGGTACAATGGAATAGTATCCGGCTTAATGGGGAATGAAATTCTAGTACATGCCATAACAAATAGGAATCTTGAAAACACAGGCTATATAGTTTCAGAACATGTGAAAAACACGAAATACTGCTTTGTTTCTCTTTTTTTTTGAGACAGACTTTCACTCTTGTTGTCCAGGATAGGGTGCAATGGCGCAATTTCAGCTCACTGAAACCTCTGCCTCCCAGATTCAAGCAATTCTCCCTGCCTCTATCTCCCAAGCAGCTGGGAGATTGAGGCAAGAGAATTTGACCTAGGGGCCACCACACCTGGCCCCTAGGTCAAATTTTTCCAACAAGTCACAAGGAAATCTGATGGAGAAAAATAATCCCTCCAATAAATGTTGCTGGAACAACCAGATAATATGTACAAAAATAAACCTTGGGAGACCGAGGGAAGAACACTTGGGCCCAGGAGTTCTAGGCTGCACTGAGCCATGAACGTGACACTGCACTCCAGCCTTGCAAAACAGTGAAACCTTGTCACTATGAAAAATTTTTAACAAATTAGCTGGGTGTAGGGGTGCATAGCTGCAGTCCTAACTACCAGGGAGGCTGAGTTAGAAGCATCGTTTGAAACTGGCAGGTCAAGGCTGCAGTGAGCTGTGATTACACCATTGCACCTCAGCCTCGGAGAGCAAACGAGATCTTCTCTTAAAAACAAATAAATAGGCCAGGTACAGTGGCCCGTCTGTAATCACAGCTCTTTGGGAGGCCAAGACAGATGGATCATGAGGCCAAGAATTCGAGATCAGCCTGGCCAATATGGTGACACGCTGTCTCTATTAAACATACAAAAATTAGCTGGGCATGGTGGCAGACACCTGTAGTCCCAGCTACTCAGGAGACTGAGGCAGAAGAATCACTTGAACCCAGGAGTCAGAGGTAACAGTGAGCCTAGATCATGCCATTGTACTCCAGCCTGGCGACAGAGCAAGACTCCGCCTCAAAAAAATAAACCTTGACCCTTATCTCACATCATATACAAAAATTAAAATGGATCGCAGGATGCTTTTTTCAGACAGGGTCTCTGTTGCCCAGGCTGGAGCGCAATGGCATGATCTTGGCTCACTTCATCCTCCCACTCTTGAACTCAAGCACTCCTTCCACCTTAGCTTCCCGGTGGTTGGGACTACAGGTGCATGCCACCATGCCTGCCTAATTTTTTCTGTATTGTTTATAGAGACCAGGTTTTGCCCTGGATGGTCAAGAGACCCGCCGACCTTGGCCTCCCATTGTTGGGATTATAGGTGTGAGCCACTGTACTCAGCCAAATCACAGATCTCAACACAAGAGCTAAATCTATAAAGCCTCTGTAAGAAAACTTATAGACTGACTTTTTTTTTTTTTTTTGGAGACAGAGTCTTGCTCTGTAGCCCAGGCTGGAGTGCAGTGGTATGATCTCAGCTTACTACAGTCTCCACCTCCCCAATTCAAGCAATTCGCCACCACACCTGGTTAGCTTTTTTATCTTTAGTAGAGATGGGTTTTCACCCTGTTGACCAGGCTGGTCTTGAACTGCTGACTTCAAGAGATCCACCTGCCTCAGCCTCCCAAATTGCTAGAATTACAGGTGTGAGCCACTGCGCCTGGCCAAAAACTTATGGAAAACTTTAATTTACCTATGCATGACAAAAATTTCTTGAATACAACATAAAAAGCATGAACTATACAAAGAAAAAAAAAATCAATGCTGAATTTAACCAAAATTTGAAATTTTTGCTCTTCAAAAGACACCATTACAAAATTAGGAAGCCACAGACAGAATATACTTGTAAAACATACTGTTAACAAAATACTCCTGACTAGACTACAAAGAGCCCTTAGATCTCAGTAAGAAAATAGCCCAGCTTGGCACGGTGGCTCACGCCTGTAATCCCAGCACTTTGGGAGGCTGAGGCGGGCGGATCACGAGTTCAAGAGATCGAGACCATACTGACCAACATAGTGAAACCCCATCTCTACTAAAAACACAAAAATTAGCTGGGCGTGGTGGCGTGCACCAGTAGTCCCAGCTACTCGGGAGGCTGAGGCAGGAGAACTGCTTGAACCCGGGAGGCAGAGGTTGCAGTGAGCCGAGATGGTGCAGCTGCACTCCAGCCTGGTGCCTGGTGACGGAGCAAGACTCTGTCTCAAAAAAAAAAAAAAAGAAAAGAAAAAAAAAAAGAAAAAGAAAATAGCCCAATAAAAACTGAGAAAATTTCTTAACAGATGCTTCACCAAAAAACATACTGCCATGGCAAAGAACATGTAAGGATATGTGATGGAATGCAGAACAGCACTACTTCACATGGAAATGGAAATTAAAACCACGATGAGGTGCTATTGTTTATGTACTACAACAGACAAACTAAAAGCACTGCGCACATCAAGTGTCAGCCAAGATGTGAAGCACACTCATACGCTATATATTGGTGAGACTGATACAACCACCAATAGCTGGATGCTTAAACATATACCAAAACATCCATATGGGCCCAGGGCAATGGCTCACACCTATAATCTCAGCACTTTGGGAGGCCACAGTGGGCAGATCACCTGAGGTCGGGAGTTTGAGACCAGCCAGGCCAACATGGTGAAACTCCATCTCTATTACAAAAACAAAAATTAGGCAGGTGTAGTGGTACATGCTTATAATCCCAGCTACTTGGGAGGCTGAGGCACAAGAATTGCTTGAACGAGAGCCAGAGGCTGCAATGAGCCAAGGGTGCAACACTGCACTCCAGCCTGGGCAACAGAGTGTGACTCTGTCTTAAAATAAATAAGTAAATAAAATAAACCATATAATCCAGGGATCCCACTCAAATGAATGACAACAAGCATATGTGGAGTGGCACAGTGAAGGTGAAAGTAATTGGAGAGAGGGAGATCTTGATTATACAGAGTTAGTTTCATGGGAACATGCACAAGGCAAAACTTATCCAACCGTACATTTTAAACCTAATAAATAAGGCAAATACAGGAAATTCTCAAAGGTCAGTAGCAATTAAAGGAAACATGTTAAATATCTTTAATACAATCAATGGGAGATCTTAAGCAGGAGTGACCCGAATAGTTCTTTTCTGAAACTTTTGAGACTGTGGTGAAAAAATTACATAGGACACAGAAAAGTAGGTGTTAGCGAGCTCACTTAAGTATTTTAGAAAATTCAGGGTATTTTGAGACTGATATAAGGTGATTTGGTGAAATGCAGATATTTCACGAAAAACAGTTGGCAATCCACTGCGTATTGATACTCAGTACATAGAAGCACAGGGCTTCCTAAACATTAGCTAATCCCCAAAACCTCGCAACACAAGCCAAAATATGAGGTCAAATAATGTACCCAGTATTACGGTGCCAAAAAATGTACCACATGTGTCTCAATTCAAAGGAGAGAACTAAACAAAATTTTATGAGTGGATCAGCTTTGGTCTGCCAACCAAAGACACGAAATTGTACAACTCAGAAATTTTAGTGGTCCAACTACTTATAAAACCCAAACTTGTAATTACGATCTTTCCACTTTAGACTAGTTGTTTCATAAATTAGCTTCTTTTCTAAATAGAGGAAGTGAAACAATGTGAGCAAGTTTTTTTGTTTTTTGTTTTTGACATGGAGTTTTGCTCTTGTCGCCCAGGGTGGAGTGCAATGGTGCAATCTTGGCCCACCGCAACCTCCGCCTCCCAGGTTCAAGCGATTCTCCTGTCTCAACCTCCCGAGTAGCTGGGATTATAGGCACCCACCACCACACCCAGCTAATTTTTGTATTTTTAAAAGAGACAGGGTTTCAACATGGTGGTCAGGCTATTTCTGAACTCCTGACCTCAGGTTATCTGCCCACTTCGGCCTCCCAAAGTACTGGCTGGGATTAAAGGCGTGAGCCACCTCGCCCAGCCTAAATGCCATTTTTAAAAAGGGATAGGGGATTATCTGGATCATAACTCTGATAGAGAATCAAGACCACCTAGAGGACCTTTATGACTTCAGTGATGGCTAGGGATGGTGATATACCTGAATCCCAGCACTTTGGGAGGCCAAGGCTGGAGCATCACTTGTGGTCAGGAATTCAAGACCAGCCTGGACAACATAATCAAACTGTCTCTCTATCAAAAATTAGAAAAAAATTAGCCGGATGTGGTGGTACATTCCTGTACTCCTAGCTATTTTGAGGGTTGAGGCAGGGGTAACTGCCTGAGCTCAGGAGTTTGAGGCTGCAGTGCACTACGACTGTGTCACTGTACTCCAGCATGGGTGGCACAGTGAGATCTTATCTCAAAACAACTCATTAATAAAAAACTACCACTCTTCACTTGAAAATTCTTACATTTCACATATTAATATTTCCCAGCCAGGTATGGTGGCAATTTGGGACGCCAAAGTAGGAAAACTGCTTTAGCTCAGAAGTTTAAAACCAGCTTGGGCTTCACAGTGAGACTCTGTCTCTTAAAAACATTTTTTGTAATTAGCTGGGCATGATGGTGTGGACCTACAGTCCTAGCTACTCTCAAGGTTGAAGCAAGAGGGCCAGGCGTGATGGCTCCTGCCTATAATACCAGCACTCTGAGAGGTTGAAGTGGGTGGATTACCTTAAGTCAGGAGTTCAAGACCAACCTGGCCAACATGGCAAAATCCTGTCTAAAAATAAATAAATAAAAATTTAAAAATTAGCCAGGCATGGTGGTATGCACCTGTAATCCCAGCTACCTGGGAGGCTGAGGCAGGAGCACTTGAACCCAGGAGGTGGAAGTTGCACTCAGCCAAGATTGTGTCACTGCTCTACAGCCTGGGTGACAGAATGAGACTCCATCTCAAAAAAAAAAAAAAAAAAAAAGAGAGAGAGAAAAGCTTGAGGCAAGAGGATTGCTGGAACCCAGGAGTTCCAGGCTGCGGTGAACCATCATTACACCACTGCACTCCAGCCTGGGCAACAGAGTAAAACCTGCATCTTTAAAAAACAAAGAAAAAAAGACACTGAGTCCTAATATCAAAGAGCTTATAGTTTGGAGGATGAGGAAAAAAGTGACTAATATAGCCAAGTGAAATATTGGCTGAGAGGGACAAAACACTTAAGATGAGCACAAATAGACACATACGGCCTAAAGCTAAATGAAAATGCAGAGGAATGTAATAAATTTTATATAACACAAATCTCATTTAAATGTTTTATTATCTCTCCCTTTCTCTTGTTATAAAAATATCTTTTGGAAAATTAAATGTTCTTTTAAACATCCTTACTTGCTAATTATGTGTATCGTTTGCTCTTTAAAATTTTATTCTCCTGTGATCCACTGGTACAGGATACACTAAGGTACAACACAGCAAGAGACAAGTAACCCAGTCAAAAATCCTGAGATTTTCCTGACAGGAATTTAGACAAGAGGCCTAAATTGAAAATGCCATTACTCTAAAAGAACATGTAAAAATTAACATATGTTGTGGACAAGAACCTAAAAGCAGATAAAAGAAATTCTAAATCAGAAACAAATGCAGGAATCTCATTTTGGCATATTCTTGTGTACTGAAACCTTTCCTTCCTTTAAAATACATCAGGCATTTCTTTCCATTTATGTGAATGAAACTTGGCTAAAGGGCCAGACTTAGACTCTATCATTCTGTTTTTTTCTTTTTTCCCCCAGCACCAACTTGCTGTATCATTCTGTTCTTT
Organism: Plecturocebus donacophilus; assembly: GCA_004027715.1. NCBI lineage: Eukaryota > Metazoa > Chordata > Mammalia > Primates > Pitheciidae > Plecturocebus > Plecturocebus donacophilus. Next base: position 19,139 of record PVKP010033451.1, on the reverse strand, counting down.
TAGCTTGTGAAGCATTCATTAGATACATCTAATTTAATGCTGATCAAATTAGCATGTGTTTTGTCTTCCCAACTATAACACTGTAATGTACAGCACTTTGATGTACAGGTAACCTTAATGTTTATATTAAGGTTATATTATTATATAACCCTCTAGTAAATATTTTAAATATATTAAATAACTTTATATTATTTATAACCTTAATATTTAGTAGTACTTGGTACAAAGAACATGCACAATATGCACCCCAGGTAAACAAATATATATGCTATGGTAGTTGTACAAAGGGTAGCTATAGCTAACAAGTAGAGAATACCTCTAAAAGACAGGACACTTAAGGACAAGGGAATACAATATTTTAAATTAATATGTAATTTCTAATACCAAAGTTACTTAAAGGTGAAGGAAAATTAATGTTCAGAAGATCTAATCTATTTTGTGAAATAAATCTTTAGGTTAAAGAAGGCTCCCAGCCAATATTAAAAAGGTAAACATGTTGACTAGGTGTGGTGGCTCATGCCTACAATCCCAGTACTTTGGGAGGCCAAGGTGGGAGGACTGCTCCAGCCCAGCAGCCAGTAGCATGGGCAACACAGCGAGACCCCAACCCTACAAGACATTAAAAAAAATTTTTTTTTTTTTTTTTTAGTAGGGTATGGTGGGGCATGCCTGTGTTCCCAGCTACTTGGAAGGCTGAGGTAGGAGGATTGCTTGACCCCAGCTATTTGAAGCTGCAGTGATGGTGCCACTGTACTCCAGCCTGAGGAACAGTGTGAGACCCTGTCTCAACAAAAAAGAAAATAAGAAAACTTTTTTAATTTTTTTATGTTAACAAATCTAATAATGATATTGATAAGCTAGTATAATCATATATATTTCAAATCTGGAAAAGATCTTCCAGAACAATCAAATGTGATAAAAAAAGAGAGATGCTGCAAAGGCGGAAGAACATTAAATTTTTTAAAACTTAGAAAAAAAAAGTAAGAACAAAAGGAGGATTTAAAATTATACTACAGTAAAATAGGACAGAAGTAAAAAACACCTTTTGTTGGTATGGCAGGCCACGGCCTGTAACACAGGAGTAAAACAATAGTAGTAAAGAAACAAGGAATGATTACATCAAAGATCCTTGCAGAGTACAGATGAAGTATGAAGGACCTACTTGGACCACATAGTCAAATTGTGCTTATTAACTTCTCAGTCCATCACAGAACATGTCTAAATAGTTTCAAACCAATAATAAAACATTTAAAGAAATGAGAACCTCTTTTAGGGTACACTATTTGCTCCTGTACTATCACTCTTAATGTATGATTTATGATGTGTTAAAGAAACTGCCATTTATTATCCTTAAGATTCTTAAAAAAGGATACTGGCATTAAAATTTAATCATATTCAACTCTAAATGTGCTCAAAATTTGTCAAGGTTTAAGTCAGATTAGCTGAGTAAATCCACGTCACCATTCTACCATAATGATAAGAGAAAGCAGGCGAAGGACACTACTTAAAGACCAATAAATAATGAAAGAAAGGAGACATATATATATATATTTTTAAATTTTTTTAAATAAAGATGGGGTTTCACCATGATGGCCAGGCTGGTCTTGAACTCCTGACCTCAAGTGATCCACCCACCTCGGCCTCTCAAAGTGCTAGGATTACAGACGTGAGCCACCGCGTCTGGCCAGGAAACATATTTTAAATGAAAATGCCACTAGAACTCTCATGTGCTCTGTAATAAAGTCAAGAAAAAAATTTCTATTTTTCAGAGATAAATGAAATAGAGTAGGTAAAAAGGCAGTGTATCATAACTGAAATTACCCGCATCAAAGAATCCCAAGATTAACCTTGCCTCGGGTTTCTCAAAATATGACTACACTCCTCAAGGTAGCACAGACAGAAAAGTTAAATTATTAATAATAGGTATCACTAACACCTTCATTTTCTGATCTTTCTTAATCTAAGAAGTCAACCTCTAACAAGGCATTCCCAGAATCACAAAAGGTAAAACAGCCTTGTGATTTTTAGTATGTGGCTTTTCCCTTCCTGGGTTAACCTTATGTATGTTATAATACTAATTGCTTGTCAGTTACTGCCTGGTGAACTTCAGACATATTCCACATTAATTATGAGGTTGTTTCTTTTTTTTTGAGACGTGTCTCACTTTGTTGCCCAGGCTAGAGTACAGTGACACAATGATGGCTCACTGCAGCCTCAACCTCCTGGCTCAAGGGGTCCTCCTACCTCACTCCTCTGATAGCCCCCCATCCCCCGCCACCTGCACGACAACACCTGGCTAATTTTTTTTTTAACCGAACCTCTCACCTCAGCCTCACAAAGGCCTGAGATTACAGGCTTGAGCCACTGCCTGGCCCATATACATATATACATACATATATATATTTTGGAAACAGGGTCTCTCGTCACCCAGACTGGAGTACAGCGACAGGATCATGGCTCACTGCAGTCTCGACCTTCTGAGCTCAAGTAATCCTCCCATATAGCTGGGACCACAGGTGTGTACCACCATACCTGACTGATTTTTTAAATTTTTGTCCAGACCAGGTCTTGTTATGCTGCCTAGGCTGGTCTTGAACTCCTTGGCTCAAGTGATCCACACACCTCAGCCTCCTGAAGTGTTGGGATTATAGGCATGAACCACTGTGCCAGGCCCCCAGCCCATATTTTTTCTTTCTTTTCTTTTTTTTCTTTTTTTTTTATAAAGATGGGGTTTCCCCATGTTGGTCAGGCTGGTCTTGAACTCCTGACCTCAGGTGATCCGCCCGCCTTGGCCTCCAAAGTGCTTGGATTACAGGCGTGAGCCACTGTGCCCAGCCCCCAGCCCATATTTTTAACCAGAATATTTACTGTCAAGAGTTTAACAGTCTGGTCTACTTTTTCTCCCAGAAGATAACTTACAAGTGGCCTTCCTATATCCACCAATACAAACAGAACCTGCTTTGCCTCATGATTAAAAGCAGTAAGCTCCATTAGAGTAAAATATACTAAAGATTTATTATATGCCTCCTCAGTCAACTATAATAAAAATGCTGGGAATTGCCAGGAATAACAAAATTCTGAATTTATAATTCTTTATTGTATTTTCCTACCTTCACACTGGTTCCTTGGAAGAATCTTCCACCTTGTTTTTATCACATTTTCCAAAATTTGCAGTCCATAATACTGAAAATTGGAGAACAGAAGCATGTGAATATATTGCTATATAAGACTGGCAACTCTCAGGATTCACAAATGGACAGACATTCACACATTTACATCTAAAGTTTCAAAAACATTATGCTATAAAGTTTAATTACATATATTAAACAAGTATCTATTCACCCATATAATACTGAGTTTTCATGCATTTTCCTCATTTTATTGTTTACTATTCTATATAACGTCCTGCTGTTTATACATGCTCACACCAGGAGGAAGAACCAATAAAAAGCCCTTTAGCAGCCAAATGGGCTTATCTGTTGAAGGAAAAGTAGCAGCCAGATATGAATTCACAGCATAAATGACTACTCATAGGCTCACGTACTTTAACACGAACAGGCTCCTAAGAATTTAGCAGCTTGGATGCTATCAAGCTTCCTACCATCCTCTAGGAGTTGTAAGTTTTTGGCCAAATATTAAACTACTGTCATACTTTCTATAGAAAGTGTTTACAAGCATCACTGGTGTGTTACTTAAGGAGCAGCAAGACAATCCATGGGTTTATTTTATATTTTAATCCCACCCTTATAATTGCTATTTCTACTAATTTAAAGATAAACTTTTGTGCACAGTCAAAATAATACACAAATGCATGTTGCAATCTGTCATCTACCTTTCAGGTATTTCTTCCTAAATACTGACAGTTATAACTAAAAGTATAAAAAGCTAAAAAATATAGATACCATTTTCAAGCCATTTTGTCCCTCCTGCTGATTACTCACTCTAAATAGTCAACAATATTTATAATAATTTATAAAGGTCCAGGAATTACTACCTGAATTATTACTATGACCAATTAGTGTGGATAGGCAGGAGGAAGAAAAGGGACAAAACTGTCGTGGTACATTTCAACTGGATTAGGGAAGAATCAGATATAATACCTGAAAGGTAAACTCATTCATACATAGACATATAACCTCAGATTGCAAGTTTTGGCTGAGAATAAGAGTTCATCTTTAAAATGGTTAGTCATTACACAATAAAACAGGAGCATTAGTATTTCAACCAAAGGGATCATGTGAATGCTCATTTTATCCAAAGCACAATATAGACTGTCCCAAACTACATTGTGCTCAAACAGTGAATGTTTTTGCTGTTTTCTTTCATTTTAACATTTCACACTTTTCCGGAAAATTTTGTCATTGCAACTAAAATACTACATTTGCAGAACATTCCTTAAAATCTCTCAAAATAAAAACAAGCCCAAAGCAAAATTCTAAAATTACCAAATTTGATGCTATTAAAATGTTTCATAATCAGCAGTAAATAGTGATGCTTTCTAACCTGCTCATTTTTAAAAACACACCTATTATGTCTAGGTCTTAGAAATACATAAATAAGCAAAAAAAAAGAATTTTCCAAATGCCTAAAATTCTTAATTAGCTTTTAAAAACATACTACCTGAAACATTTTCTTTAATTTTGTAGGCATGAAATTAGATTGTCAAGACTCAATAAGTCAAAGCAAAGCACTGCTTACAATGTATCCTCTTGCCAAAAATCAATTAAAAAGTCTTTAAAACACTAAAACAAAATTCACCATATAGTTAGAAAAAGAAATCTTAAAGATAACTTCAATCTCACTTAACCGAACTTTTTGTCTATATTTTTAATGGAAAGACATTGTTCTTTCTTTATTGCTGTATTTACTTCTTCCTATTTGATACTTTATTACCTAAAATTACTATTTAGTAATGTGTAGTTACTTCCTACAACTGTATAAAGGTAGCATAAGCCTGATGAAGAAATTCATATTTCATCTTTCTGCCAAGGGGGTTGAAGCAGGGAGCCCAATCAAAGCTTTGCCCAGGTAAGATCAGAGGAATATATCTGTTTTCATAATATCCTAAAACCCAACCTCTCCCAGACACAAAGACTTTGCCTCTGAAACTGAAATAAAGAGAACTTACATTCCTTTGAAAAAAAGGGGTCAGGCACCGTGGCCCTCAACTATAATCCCAACACTTTGGGGAGGCCAAGATGGAGGACTAGGAGTTCAAGATCAGCCTGAGCAACATAGGGAGACAGACACCCTCTATTAAAAAATTAGTAAATTAGCCAGGCATGGTGGTATGCACCTGTAGCTCTCACTACTTGGAAGGCTGAGGCAGAATGTCACTTGGGCAGTTTGAGGTTACAGTGAGCTATGATCATACCACTGTACTCCAGTGTGGGCAACAAACTGAAGTTCTGTCTCTTCAAAGAATTTTTTTTTGCTCAAAAATCTTAAGTGACAGTCAAATCTCAAAGCCAATGACAGATCACTATAATCCAAACATTCCAAAGAATTATAGTTTTGCTTTACACCTCGGAACTTGAGAAATCCACTGCTGAGTTATGAAGATGAGGGACAGATAACAGCAAAGACTAAATGAAAAAATAAATGCATGAAATGATCCCTATGGTAGAAATTTCTACTGAGCCCTTAGAAATACTTATTTTATGCATTGAATTCCCCTTTCCCCTCCCACCACCCATGAAACAAAAACAATTGATGAACAGAATTCAGTTAAAGGGAATCAAAAGGGTAGACCTTGTGGAGGCCTGCCGTCAAAGCCTAGCTGTGTCAGTTGCACAGGAAGACACCCCTTTTCTTCCTATTACAAGCAATCAACATAATGGAACATTATGATTAATATCAGGTAGTGTTAACATCTTTAAAGAAAAAAAAAAATGATTGCATAAAAGCCAAATGTCATAGTGCATAAATTTAGCACCAAATCATTTGTAATTTATGTAAATTGAAGAATTCTTTACCTGTTGCTTTCTTTCTGTTCCTCTAATCATCTCATTTTTCACAAGACAAATTTGAGTTTTTAAAAATACTGTTGATAAATCAACTTAAACATTAGTAATGTCTGTCAGTATAAAAAGCAAAATTTACCAGGCAAGCAAACAGGCAAACACTGTTATGTTACTTAAGGTTAGCACTTTGAGGAAGTTCTGGACTGTATTTTTGATCTAAAATTTACAAGATGTCAAAACTAGTATTTTAAAACTGTTAATTAACACAGTCTGGTTTCAGAAACAGATGTGAATATGGCTATTTTCTGTTTTAACACAATGTATATCAAGTGGAAACCTTTCGTGTATTAAACAGAATGCCATAGTATTTTATTACTTTAAGGCAGTTTAAAGAGAAGTGTGAATCATCAAGCCTAAAACAGATAAAATACATTTTGATCAACCCCTCTGTTCAAACTTAAAAAAGGACCCGAATTATAACATTTTCCATTGTAAACAAAAACTGAAAGCTATCCCATTAAAAGCCCAATGCCATGGAGTAGGGTTTTAAGCTGTCCATACAACTTGGTGTCAGAGGTGCCTAGCCTGTATTATATTGATTACTTGCCCAAAATAATTCCTTAACGTTATGTTTCATCTCTGAATAACATTCAGAATTTATGCTACTAAGACCTGTATACATATTCTAAAAAGAAAAAAGAACAGACAACCAAAAAAGCCACCTTGCATACTAGTCCCATTACAAAACTAAATTCATAATTCTTAGGACTATTTGCAAGAATTAATAATATGCTTAGACTAAATTTAGAAACAAGTAACAATATAAAATGATTTGAGATAACAAATGCTAATACTAAAAATGAGATACCTTCCTCAAAGTTTATGACTGGAAGAAAAGAAATAACAGATTTTAAAACCACCACTTGCTTACTTTCGTATTCATATTCTGAGAAAATTCCAAAATTGTGTCGACTCTTGTCCAAGCATCAGGATGCTCCTTTAAATGTGTCAGTACTTCTTGAGCCATTCTTTGCTAAAATATTATTAAAAAAAAAAAAAATTTTAAGCTAATGTGTTCTTTTGAATCATTAAAATAAAAACTATTGCGCAAGGCACAAATCCTAATTGGACAGAGATTCTATTATCAACGTTCAGAAATATTTTAAAAATTAGACCTTACAGAAATAGAAATAAAATTATGTAAATATGACTTTTTTTTTTTTTTTGAGACAGAATCTCGCTCTATCACTCAGGATGGACTGCAGTGATGCGATCTTGGCTCACTGCAACCTCCACCTCCTAGGTTCAAGTGATTCTCTCCCACCTCAGCCTCCCAGGTAGCTGGGATTACAGGCATGCACCACCACGCCCAGCTAATATTTGTATTTTTATTAGAGACGGGGTTTCACCGTATTGGCCAGGCTGGTCTCGAACTCTTCTGACCTCAAGTGATTCATCTGCCTTGGCCTCCCAAAGTGCTGGGATTACAGGCATGAGCCATCGCAACCAGTCAACTCCTAATCTTTAAAGGTGCAAATATCTCACTTCTTTGAAACACAGCAACGTTTTTGAGAGTAAATCTGGTTTACTTTTTAGTCTCAAAACTGAACTGGATTTCAACCAATCTACTCTGTAGCAAATGAGTTCTCGGCATTCAAATCAATGAAAAACCACCTAAGAATTCTTATTTAGGCCAACAGCAGTAGTTCATGCCTGTAATCCCAACACTTTGGGAGACTGAGGAAGGAGGATCGCTTGAGGCCAGAAGTTCAAGATCAGCCAGCCAGCCTGGGTGACAGGCAATGTAGTGAGATCGTAACTCTACTAAAAAAAAAAAAAAAAAAAAAAAAAAAGCTGTGCTCACTTCGGCAGCACATATACTAAAACTGGAACGATACAGAGAAGATTAGCATGGCCCCTGCGCAAGGATGACACGCAAATTCGTGAAGCATTCCATAAAAAAAAAAAAAAAAAAAAAAAAAAAAAAAAGCTGCACATGGTAGCTTGCACCTGTAGTCCTAGCTACTCATAAGACTGAGGTGGGAGGATCACTTAAGCCCAGGAAATTAAGGCTGCAGCAAGCTATGATAGTGCCACTGCACTTCAGCCTGGGCAAGAGAGCAGAGACCCTGTCTCTGGAAAAACAAGAAATCACATCTACTTAGATAAGTTATGTCATGTGGCAGGGCACTCTGCTTTACAAGTTACCAAGATCTGTCTAACTACAAAAATACGTTTCATGGAAAGACTGCTGAAAACTAGGTCTAAGTAAGACCACAAATCCCAAATACTTACATACCCTTTAAGTTTTAGAAAGCTCTTAAAATTTATTGTAACCATCCTTTCTCCATTCTGAAATTTCACTAATTGCATGTATGAAATCCTTGTTTTGGAAAGTATTTCCTTTTATGTTTTCATATTTTTAACATGCAAACTCAGAAATATTAACCTATGTACTCATCATCTCATGTTTGTGTCAGTTTTCCTTTTAACATAAAATAACAAATTTATGGAAGCCACCTTTGTGCCTTTTCCTATTGCCATTTCCTTCCTGTGCTCTTTTTTGAGTCAAGAGTCTCGCTCTGTCATTCATGCTGGAGTACAATGGCGTGATCTCAGCTCACTGCAACCTCCACCTCGATGGTTCAAACAATTCTCCAGCCTCAGCCTCCTGAGTAACTGGGATTACAAGTGCCCACCACCACGTCCAGCTAATTTTGCATTTTTAGGAGAGACGGGGTTTCACCATGTTAGCCAGGCTGGTCTTGAACTCCAGATCTAGTGATCCACCTGCCTCGGCCTCCCAATGTTCTGAGATTACACCTCTGTTCCTTCTTTAAAAGGTAATCGCTTTCGTGAACTTGGTGTGTCTTTTCCTATCCTTATTTCCATACCATGTGTGTAAATTTCATGAACAGGGTTGTAGGGCTACCAAATTTTATGTTAATAGTATACTTGAGATGGGGTTTTTCACTCTTGATGCCCAGGCTGGAGTGCAATGGTGCAATCTTGGCTCACTGCAACCTCCACCTCCCAGGTTCAAGTGATTCTGTCTTAGCCTCCGGAGTAGCTGTGATTACAGGTGTTGGCCACCATACCCAGCTATTTTTTTGCATTTTAAGTAGAGACGGGGTTTTACCATGTTGGCCAGGCTGGTCTTGACCTCCTGACCTCAGGTGATCCACCCGCCTCAGCCTTCCAAAGTGCTGGGATTACAGGCGTGAGCCACTGCGCCTGGCCATGTTAACAGTATACTTAAGAATCTTTTAGGCTGGGTGCGGTGGCTCACGCCTGTAATCCTAGCACTTTGGCAGGCAAAGGTGGGCAGATCACGAGGTCGGGAGTTCGAGACTAGCCTGACCAACACGGACAAACCCCGTCTGTACTAAAAATACAAAATTAGCTGGACAAGGTGGCACAAGCCTGTAATCCCAACTACTAGGGAGGCTGAGGCAAGAGAATTCATGAACCCGGAAGGCGGAGGTTGCAATGAGCCAAGATCATGCCACTGCACTCCAGCCTGAGCAACAAGAGCAAAACTCCATCTCCCCCCCCCCAAAAAAAGTTTTTCACACAACACATTTTTACCAACAGCTTTTAATTCTACTGATGAGAAGCAATGGCTTAATCTTTTTCACTTTTATATCTTTAAAGACTGTTTTATAACTCAATCAGGTCCTTACTATTTCTTTTCTATTAAAAGTTGTAAGCAAAAAGTTTGGGCCAGGTGTGGCGGCCCACGTCTGTAAACCCAGTTGTTTAAGACTAGCCTGGCAACAAAGAAAAATGTTTAATAATAAGCCAGGTGTGGTGGGACACGCACTTATAGTCCCAGCTACTCAGGAGGCTGAGGTGGGAAGACTGAGCCTGGGAGGTCAAGGCTGCAGTGAGCTGTGATCATGCCTGTTGTGTTCTGGCCTGTGTGACAGAGCAAGAAAAAGGTTTGATGACTTTAAAATCTGTCAATTACCTTTCTCTTATACTATACTTTATCATCAGTTTAACTCTATGGTTATAAATAAGAAAGCATCAAAAAGAGGGCAGGAAGCACTCTTATAATCATCTCTGACAAAGATATCTCATACTCTTTAGCTTGGCTTTTATTCCAGTCTTTTAAAAAATCATATGCTTCACCGAATGCGGAGGCTCACACCTGTTAATCCCAGCACTTTGGGAGGCGTAGGCAGAAGGATCACGAGATCAGGAGTTCAAGACCAGCCTGGCCAACAGGGTGAAACCCTGTCTCTCCTAAAAATGCAAAAATTAGCTGGGCATGGTGGCGTGTGCCTATAATCCCAGATACTTGGGAGGATGAGGCAGGAGAACTGTTCAGGAGGTTGCAATAAACCGAGATCAGGCCATTGCACTCCAGCCTGGGCGATGAGTGAGACTCTGTCTCATTTAAAAAAAAAAAAAAAAAAATCGAATGCTTATCCTGGCTTTGATGCTTTATTTCAACCACAATCTTTTCTTCAGGTAGCAAATACAATACCATATTAATGACTATCCCATACATCAATCAGCAAAACACACTGCTACACTCAATAATATGGTTGTTCTCTACCCAGAAATCCACCAGAACCACTGTGGTTGCCTGAAATGATCAGATAGATACCTGCTTCCATTGTGAGTCTGTGGTTAGAAGAGTTAATGTGTATACTTTAAAATACAATTACACACATTTTTATGTGATCTCATTAAAGGACTGATGGGTATAATGTGTTATATGAGAAATGACAGAAGGCAGAAAGAATAATTATGTGAGTTATGTAGGGCCAAAGCACATTTTAACAATGTTCTGATCTTCTCCCTGAGAATATGTAACTAGATAACCATATCTAACTAGAGGAAAAGTATAACAAAGATCCTCACACAGTACAAGTTACTTGGCCAAGTTGCCATTTTGTCAGATGCTTTGAAGGGATAAGCTTTCTACCCAGAATCAAATACTTCCCACACTATCACCACTCATTTCAATCTCTACATCAATCATGTTCTTTCCTGTGGCAATCTTACTTTATGATGTTACTTCTAGTATTTGCATCCTAATGTATTCTAATCCTATCATTCTTACATAATGTTCTTTATAAACTTAAAACCCCAGTAGGGGCTTAAAAAAAAAAAGGCACAAAAGCAAACTAAAAGGAGAGAAAACCTAGCATCTCCCTTGTGCTGCTAACTGAATGGTGAAAGCATTTAATTGCTAAGCAATAAAGAGTTCAAGATCCTTAACAGAACACAATATTGGAGAAAACATGCAACTCTTCCTGTATCTTTTTTCTAGCTATCTACGTGACTAAAAATAGAAAAATGCTATAACAGAAGGTAGTCCTAATGCTACTGTGCTAAATATCCTACTATACTACTAACCATGTATGCAAAAGTTCTGTCTATAGTTTGAAAGCCACCCTTCTAAATAATTTCTTTCCCTCCCCCAAGTTACATATTACTTTTTTTTTAAAAAGGGGCTACCTACAGCTGACTTTTTCTGTTGACTTTAAAAGTTTAATTAGTATAATTTTACTTGTCATTATTAGTGCATATTTTATGAGTAGCAAAAAATATTTTTTTTAATTTCAAGCAGTAAGTGTGTATCACATATGCTAAATCATTTTAATTATACTGCTAAAGTTACCCTTTAAACACAGTGCCTTCTACCTATAAAGCACTGTAATAGGTGCTTGACAAACCTCATTACTAACACTCCAGTCTCTTGTAGGGCAGGTCACATTTGTACATGGGACTTAAGAAAAGACTAGAAGCCGGGCGCGGTGGCTCACGCCTGTAATCCCAGCACTTTGGGAGGCTGAGGTGGGCGGATCACCTGAGGTCAGGAGTTCGAGACCAGCCTGACCAATATGGTGAAACCCCATCTTTAAAATAAATAAATAAATAAATAAATAAATAAATAAATAAATAAATAAGAAATGACTAGAGAGAACTTCCAGGAATCAAATTAAGACATTTAACACTAAAAACATGTTTTCCACTACAGCTCTCCACTACTACTACTTTTCCTTTGAAATAAGACCCCCAAGGAGGTGGTAAACAAAAAGTAGACTGAACTAAAAGTTTAAAGACATAGTACTTTTAGAGACCAAAAGGACTCATTAACCAGCTTTAAGCTCTAAATCTGTGTCTTCATTTATAATACGAGTTTCCTAGGTATTTTCATGCAAATATTTTGTCACATGATCTGTTAAATACTGCAGACAAAATCCTTTTACTTTGGGAAAGTTAACCTATTGTCTTTATAAACAAAAAAAAATTTAGAAACTTTTCTTCATCTACTTTTTATTAACAAGTCAACTTTAAAACAAACCATTAAATTTCTGAATACTGTGAAACATTAAAAGCAGTATTACTATAATATATTCTCAATGATAAAAATTAGCATTAATTCTGTTATAAGCCTTGAAGAACACTAGTCTATGTTGGTTTATTTATTAGATCCTTTAGATGTTGTGAACTACCTTAGTGCCAAGATTGCAGACAAAATCCTTTTACTTTGGGAAAGTTAACCTATTGTCTTTATAAACAAAAAAAATTTAGAAACTTTTCTTCATCTACTTTTTATTAACAAGTCAACTTTAAAACAAATCATTAAATTTCTGAATACTGTGAAACATTAAAAGAAGTATTACTATAATATATTCTCAATGATAAAAATTAGCATTAATTCTGTTATACGCCTTGAAGAACACTAGTCTATGTTGGTTTATTTATTAGATCCTTTAGATGTTGTGAACTACCTCAGTGCCAAGATTAAACAGTATTAGCAACTGAATGTATGTAGAAAAAATTAAATGCCCCTTTTCCCAATGGCTATAGACCTGTTTCCGATAATATATTAAAAGTCGAACCTGGCCGGGTGCAGTGGCTCACGCCTGTAATCCTAGCACTTTGGGAGGCTGAGGTGGGTGGATCACCTGAGGTCAAGAGTTCAAGACAAGCCTGGCCATCATGGTGAAACCCCATCTTTAAAAAAAAAAAAAAAAAAAAGGTTGAACCCAACCCTAATTTTACAGTTTCCTCCAAAAGCAGCTGCTTTCTATGCATCCATGCTAGAAGAAATGAAGCTTAAAGCTTCATGTTGAATGTATAGCATTAGGAACAACTAAATGACAGGGATAATAAATACTGATGGACAATTTTTCAAGAATGCCTTTGGAGATAACATACTGATCAAAAGCCCCTAGAGGGGCTGCGGCACGGTGGCTCACACCTGTAATCCCAGGACTTTGTGAGGCCAAGATGGGTAGATTATGAGGTAAGGAGTTCAAGAACAGCCCGGCCAAGATGGTGAAACCCCAATCTCTTTAAAAAAAAAAAAAAAAAAAAATTAAACAACAAAAAAAGAAAACAGAAAGCCCCTAGGAATACAAATCTGGACTAACAAGCTTACAGAATCACTACAGAGTAATTTTTTCTACTTTTAGAGCTTCCATGGCCCTTTTCAAGTTTCTACTACAGTGAAAACAGTATTGTTGGATTTCACAAGGGAATGGAAACATTTATACATGATGCTTTTTGGACTACCTATAAAAGACAGTACTACATCCACCTTTTGTTTTCGAAAGTGAAATGGCACTCAAGGTTTCTTAATTATGCAATATAAATATCTTGACATGTAAATAACCTCATTATCTACTAGCTGAACATTTATCTAACCAGAAGTCTACTGTTCTGGCAACAAAACTACCTTGAAAGATTTCTGGCTGGGCGCGGTGGCTCACACCTGTAATCCCAGCACTTTGGGAGGTAGAGGCATGTGGATTCCGAGGTCAGGAGATGGAGACCATCCTGGCCAACATGATGAAATCTGGTCTCTACTAAAATACAAAAAATGAGCAGAGCAGGGCATAGTGGCGCACGCCTGTAGTACCAGCTACTCAGGAGGCTGAGGCAAGAGATCGCTTGAACCTGGGAGGCAAAGGTTGCAGTGAGCCGAGATCAGGCCACTGCACTCCAGCCTGGTGACAAAGTAAGACTCCATCTCAAAAAGAAAAAAAAAAAAAAAAAAAAAAAAACTTCTGACCCAACTGAAGAACTTTTTACTCATTCAAAAACGTGTTTGGGCCAGGCACAGTGGTTCATGCCTGTAATCCCAGCACTTTGGGAGGATGACGTGGGTGATCACCTGAGGTCAGCAGTTCAAGACCAGCCTGGCCAACATGTTAAAACCCCATCTCTACTAAAAACACAAAAATTAGCCAGGCATGGTGGCACGCACCTGCAATCCCAGCTATTAGGGAGGCTGCAGCAAGAGAATCACTTGAATGCAAAGGTTTTAGTGAACCAAGTTAGCGCCACTGTACTCCTGCCTGGGCCACAGGGCGAGACTCTGTCTTAAAAAAAAAAAAAAGTTTGGCCTTATGGGTGAAAAAAAGTCAAGGTTTTTTTCTTGTAACACATAGAATTTAAAATTTTATACTCATTTTCTTTTTGAAGATGGGGTTTCACCATGATGGCCAGGCTGGTCATGAACTCCTGACCTCAGGTGATCCACCCACCTCAGCCTCCCAAAGTGCTAGGATTACAGGCGTGAGCCACCGTGCTCGGCCACACATTTCTGTTTCACTTTTTAATTGGGTTCAAAAAGGCCAAAAACCTTAAACTGAACAAAACATGGTTTATGTTTAAGATAATTCTCTACATTAACAGTACCACTTTGAAAGTGCGCAAAATTCAACTAACATAAAAATACTTGGTATTCCTGGTTTTTTAAAACAAACAAATCTGAAATACTTCTGTAAATGTTTCCAAAGTAAAATAACCATGTAGCTCCACACATATTAAGTATATATAAAAATACAGAGAACCAGCCGGGCGCAGTGGCTCAAGCCTGTAATCCAAGCACTTTGGAGGCCAAGGCGGGCAGATCACCTGAGGTTGGGAGATCAAGACCAGCCTGACCAACATGGTGAGACCCCGTCTTCAAAATAAATAAATAAATAAATACAGAGAACCTTTAATACCTACAAAGTATTTATTAATAACATTCAGCTCTTAAGGGCAAAACAAGCATAATATTTCAAAACAACCCACTCTAACCATGTCAAACATTCTGCTATTTCTTTCTCCAAACCAATTATCATTATGGTTAATATATAATTCCAAATTAATGCAAACTATGGAATATCTTTTTTTTAAATTATAATTTAAAATTTTATTCTAAACCCAACAACTCTGTTACACTGTCACAATGTTATAAAGATTTGGTTGGCTACTTTACCTGGGCTCCTTCTCCATGGTATAAGCAATTCACCACATTATCTAATAAGTTGATATCCAGTTTTTGGCTGAAATCGAGCAGCTGACGAGCTGCATGGTCTGCTAACATTGTCATAATTGCTGGCATAGATTACTGAAAATAAAGAAAAAAAATTGAAGCTGCCTATGAAGTTTTGGTATTATCAAAAACTTTCTACAAGTTATTTTACTTCAATCATGTTATTACAAATATTTTAATGAATACTTTAGAGACTTTATTACAAAAAAAACTGCGATAGTAAAAGCAAGTAACAAAAGCTGAAATTACTTGAGTACCTGATAATTACATAAGTTATTATGGTCCATTCAACTTTTTCAGAGTTTATACACCAGATTTTCCTATTCTACTAACATGTATTAAGTATGATAACCTATTATTTAAATGCATCCACTATTAGGATTGTATGGTCCTAAAAAGTGATACAGTTCAATATCTTGATGTCAAAACTTTTTCAGCAAGTAGGATTATTAAGTTCCAGTGAATGTGATTTTCTTTTCTTCCCAAGCAGGGTCTTCTGGATAACTCAGTATAAGCTCACTTCACATTATTTTAACTTTAAAGATATGTCATAAAGACAGAATGGGCTGGGTAGGGTGGCTCATGCCTATGATCCCAGCACTTTGGGAGGCCAAGGCAGGCGGCTCACCTGAGGTCTAGAATTCAAGACCAGCCTGGCCAACATACCAAAACCCTGTCTCTACTAAAAATACAAAAATTAGCCAGGCATGGAGACAGGTGCCTGTAATCCCTGCCTCAATCCCGCCACCACACTCCAGCCTAGGTGACAGACTCCATCTCAAAAACCAACAAAGAAAGAAAAAGATAGATGTTAAAAATTAAACTCAGATATACAATAATTCCTATTGTATACAGCAATGGTTAACAGAACACAAGTCATAATTATATATCTTGGTATAAATTCCCTTAACCTTTACAGAAATAACTTAGTTTTTACACTCAAAACATGCAAATTGTTTCAACCCTCAATGAATTGGGGGATTGCAATTACATTTACAAATATATTTACTGAATATACGATCTAGGGAAAAAAAAATTTATGGCAACGTGCCAAACAAGATTTTTTAAATTCCAGGTATTTATTAGCAAGGTAAAAGCTCTGAAAACTTGTCCATTTCCAAATAAAAAAGAATTCTAACAGAAAAATGAGCTATTTCGCCCAAATAAATACTGGTTAAAACCTACTAGTTCATATGCAATGTTATCCTTTTAAGAGGATTCTACTCTAAGATGCTGGCACACATCCACTTTTTTGTTGTCCAGAATCATTATTAAAAATATTTTTCCTCTGCTTTTCTTCAAAGCAAATGCCACTCAAACCTGACTGGTTAAGTCAGTAGCCCTTAACCTTTTTTGGGGTCGAAGATGCCTGAGACTCTGAGGAACCAACAGTTTTAACCCAGGTTTTAAAAACTCACTATTTTGTATACAATTACAGAGGATTCGGGACATCCTGAAAGCTATCCACGGCACCACTGGTTTAGTGTATTTAGAACTAACAAGGTCAGATCTCCACTTCTTGCCATTTTAGGAACTTCCGTGGACCAGAAAATGAGTGGCTAATTTCTTTACATTATACTTGGACAAACTAGCTTGGCAGGGGGCAAAAAAGCGTTAATTCCAGGGTATTTTATAACAGCTTTAAAATGTCCATAGCAATAATAGCAGCAATTTCAATGCAAAGGTTTTACTTAGAGATAATGTCTGTTACAACAGATTAGAACTCCAAAAGATGAGTCACTTATGATTGATATAATGTAAAAATAATGTGAAACTCAAGAAATTAGGAGTTCAAGAACTGGTCCATTATTGACAAAACTGATGAGATTCAAAATGTTTTGTAGTAGGCATTAAACAAATGTTTTTAAACAGCATAATACGTTCAGGACCAGCCTGGCCATCATGGTGAAACCCCATCTTTAAAAAAAAAAAAAAAAAAAAAACAGCATAATACTTGTTACCAGACAAAAACCCGAAATCTAAATACTGAGAGGAAACCATAAAATTTAAAAGATCAGAACAACCTTAATATTTGAGGCTTAAAAGCAATGTCCACAAGGCACCAAGATCTATGTATCAAAAGTTTTCAAATACTTCGGTAAAAAAAAAAAAAAATGAATAAACTTTTCACCTTATTTACTCCTACCATAGTTTAATGCCAAAACAAAAAAAAGATTAAGAAAATGACTCTCTTCAAAGTTTCACTTTCAGATGCACTGTCCTTATAGAGTTCTACGAATAAGACTGATGTGAAAAACGAGATTTAGAATAGAAGGGTTTAAATACAGTAATTTGCCATCCTTAGAACTAGCGGCTGTCTTCGAAATGACCTACCTATTCTTGAACTGTACGTAGTATAGAAATGGCGGCTTTGTGGTCAATGCCAAGCACATTTAGTCCCCAAACCAAAACGCTTCCAAAACATTCTTTCCACTAACAGCAGCGTCCCACACTTAAGATATACAAGCAAACAACCATAGTGGGAGAGCTGTAACCAGGAACGCTCTTTTCTCGTTGGGCTCTTCAATCGTAAAATCCACTCACTGGATAGCATACACTAGGGATTACCCAGCTTATGGATAACTCTACAAGTGACCCCCAATGCCAGTTCCTATCCAAACACCGGAAAATTATAACCGTTGCTTAATCCAACTTCACACTAGGAGAAAAAAAAAGTCGCTACAAAGCGAAAGACTGCTCCTTTGGTGTGTGGGCAATCGCCTGCTTCATTCAGGAGAAACACACCTCACTAGGGCCCGCCCTCCCCTTGCTTCCCACCCGAACCGATCTGCAGCTCTTCTAACTATAGCACACCGGAGCACGCACTCACCCCGCCCATACTCGGAGGAGGCATTTAGACCAGGCGCCTTAAGTTCACCGCCCCTTTCTCTGAACAGCGTGGCCTCGGCGTGATCAGAGGAGGTCCGGGCTGAGCCAGTGCAGAATGCTTCCTCTACTACACCACTTCCTCCCACCCACCCCAAACTCAGACATCGGAATGAAGGAGAATCAGGGCATCCTACACTGTACAAGGCTAGCAGTAAATGGTTTAACCAACTTATCACATTCAAACCCCTGAAAAGAAACTATAAGACGGAATCCTATGTGCAGGACCCTGAAAAATTCATCTTTCCTACTTCACATGCCACTCTGCAAAAACCCGGAGAGCTTTCGAGTTTCCTTGCTGGAGGAACAGGGAATCGGCGGCCCCTCCCTCCCCCATCCCAAGCTCTCCACTGAGGGGGCCACGTGATGCAGGCGGACGTTTCAATGCTGCTGCACTAAATATTTCTGGAAACTTCCACTCCTAATAATTTACAGAGATGTTCCTGAAATCACCCCAACTTCTCCCCAACCCGTGGGGCTGAGGAAGCCCTTCCATTTCGCGAGGCGCCCCGCTTCATTATCACGCTCCTCGCCTTCCTCCACCGCCACCCGCACACGCGAATGACCCAGCAAGCGCTCCCCTCCCGCGGCCGCCTCCCCGCCTCCATCCCCCAGCGGCAAAAGCGGCTCCATTCAATCGCAGGCTCCGCCGTGGGCCCGGCGCGCCCCCGGCCCGCCCGCCGCTTCCCGGGCTCACTTCCCGCGGCGGCCGCGGCGGCCCGCCGCGCCCCACGCCGGCCTCCTCCCGCCCGTCAGCGACGCCGCCCGACCCTCGGCCCCGAAAACACAGTCGACTTACCCAGATATTTAACCAACTGCTCCTTCCTTCCTTGTTGGGAGATTAGGGCGAGGGAAGGTGGGGAGGGGGGAGAGGGGACGAATCAAGGTGGGTTTCACAGTTTTCCCACCTTAAAAAAGGAAATTTTAAAAACGGAGAGGAAAAGGGCAAAAAAAGCTCAGTAATATTTACTATTTCAGGGACGCTTCTCCCCAACACA
>PVKP010033450.1:0-25024 GCA_004027715.1 Plecturocebus donacophilus | reverse complement strand
CTTAGACATTTGCGTCTGTGTGACTAGATGCTGGAGCCTTAGACGGCCACGTCTGTGTGACTAGATGCCGGAGCCTTAGATGGCCGTGTCTGTGTGACTAGATGCTGGAGTCTTAGACATTCACGTCTGTATGACTAGATGCTGGAGCCTTAGATGGCCGTATCTGTGTGACTAGATGCTGGAGTCTTAGACATTCACATCTGTGTGACTAGATGCTGGAGCCTTAGACGACCGCGTCTGTGACTAGATGCTGGAGCCTTAGACGGCCACATCTGTGTGACTAGATACTGGAGCCTTAGACAGCCGTGTCTGTGTGACTAGATGCTGGAGCCTTAGATATTCACGTCCGTGTGACTAGATGCTGGAGCCTTAGCCACGTCTGTGTGACTAGATGCTGGAGCCTTAGACATTTGCGTCTGTGTGACTAGATGTTGGAGCCTTAGACATTTGCATCTGTGTGACTAGATGCTGGAGCCTTAGCCACGTCTGTGTGACTAGATGCTGGAGCCTAAGACAGCCGCGTCTGTGTGACTGGACACTGGCGCCTTATAGGCTGCATCGGTGTGACTAGATGCTGGAGGCGGAGGCGGGCATACTTTCAGAACTGTCTGCCGGAGGTGGCATTAGACCCTTTCCCCTGCATCTGCAATCCGTTGGGTCCGGATTCTCGAGGGAAACCCCAGGAGTATGCCTTTGTGCTCTTGAGCTGTTCTCTTTCTCTAGGCCTGCCCTGCTGGGGAGAAAGTTGGAGACCGCTGGCCCCTCCTTCCGTCTCTGCCCCATTCTGATCTTTCTATTCTGTGCTCTTGGAGGAACGCAGGATCATTTCTACCCCGTTTCTGCCCGTTCCTTTTGTTTCCTGTCACAGTGATCTCTTTGTCCTATAATTTCCTCGTTATTTTGCATTTTTGTAGCAGCGTGTTTCCTCCGTTAGTAAAAATGTCGTTATTTTCTATTTTGTTATACACTGGGTTATTTTGTATTTAGTAAGAGTGGTTCCTTATTCCTCTTCTGCCTGTGGAAAGTGATTTTCTCCTCCTAGGAGACCCCAGCCCCTTCCCTCAGATGGATGTGCCAGCCCTTCTGCGACTGACTGGCAGAGGCCCTGGCTCCCCTGTGCCACACTGGCGCTCTGAGTGAGACACAAATATCCCCCAGGCAGCAGTGCTTAGTACCCGCTCATCACCGGCCTGGTGGCAGCAGGTGCCAGGAAGGGGGCTGTGCTTGCCCTCCAAGTGGGAGAGGCTGGAAGTGCCTTTCTGTGGCTCAGTGAGCAGTGCAGGGTTGGGTGACAAGAAGTGGCTCTAGGGAGACCCTGGGAGAGCTCTGGGGACGGCAGTGGGATCCAGCCAGGCTCTGAGGAAGGAGAGAGGCTCCCGGTGGACGAGGTGGGCTGAGCTCCCCAGCAGGAGACCTGAGTGTGCAGGGCATGGAAATAGGAGGCTGAGTCAGCGGCTGGGGTACAGTGGATTCCGGGGACGAAGGAGGCATCGTGAGGGGAGGGCTGACTTCCGAGGTGAGCCTGAAAAATTGGGCAGCCGGGGCAGTGATGAAGTCCCTGCATGCCTTGATGAGAACTTGGAGAATCCCTGTAGGAAGCACCTAGCTACCTACCTGTGAGACGTCACCCCGTGTCTGCCTCCCTGTCTACCACCCATCCGCCTTCCTTCTCTGCCTGCCCATGCATCCATCCATCCACCTGCCATTCATTCGTCCATTAATCCACATATATGTCTGTCCATTTGTCCACTCAGCCACCATTCCATCCATCTGCCCACCCACCATCCATTCATCTATCCAGTTGTTTATAACTGTCTCTGACTGTCTCACACTTTAGGCTGGAGGATGTGGTCCGATTTGGGTTTGAGATAGCAGGTGTAGGGTGGGGGATTTGGATGGGTGTGATGGAGGCTGGCCGAGGGTCCAGGCCAGAGGTAGTCAGAGCCTGATGGAGGTGGCGTGGCTGTGCTGACCAGCGGGGGTGGCCAGGCGTGTAAGGGTGCGCTCCCGCCTGAGGTGCTGCATGCGCAGCCCAGGGCATGGAGGGGGAAGGTCTGGTGTCAGTTGACCAAGTGCCTGGAGCTGCCTGTCACTAACTGAAGGCAGTGACCACACCGGCCAGCTCAGTGGGGAGGGGACACACCAGGGCATGCACCAAGCACCGCAGCCAGCGTGCGGTGAAGGTGGGGCACATCTCTGAAGTGTAAGCAGGAGGCCCAAGGGACCCTGTGTGCCAAGTCCTGGAGTCAGAAAGGACCCAGTTGTTCACCATGTGGCGTGGCATTGGAGATGCCCTCTGCTGGGAGCCCATGGAGGGATGGGACTGCTCTCTGCCACCCTGTGTTGGGCAGCTCATCACCCACAGGCCAGAGAGCCCCTGCTGTTGAGGGTGGAGGAAAGCAAGGGGCTTGAGAGAGACCCCAGGTCCCAGCAGGGCCGTGTTGTGCAGTCGTGGGTAGGAGGCCTCGCCAGGGCCCTTGGAGCACGAGCGTCTGTTTAGTGGACATCCGTCACCTTTGTTTTAACAACTATTTTTGCCTCTCTTTCATGTCCTCTCTTACAGCCCCCACCTTCTGGCCCTTTTACCTCCTCCTTGGGAGGGGCAGGATTCTCAGATGACCCCTTTAAAAGTAAACAGGACACTCCTGCTCTGCCTCCGAAGAAACCCGCTCCTCCACGGCCTAAACCGCCCAGCGGTCAGTACGCTTTCTTCTCTCGCAGCTGCCGCCTGCTGGTGCAGGATGGTGAGGGACCAGGATCACCCTGCTCACCAGCCCAGAGTAGCAGCAGATGCCACGGGACCCTGCGTGGGGAGCAAGAGGGTGCCCTGGTCGGTCCAGCCACCCGGGTTCATGCGAGCGCCACGTGTGCGTGGTGGGTGCCTCCCACCTGCTGGCCCTCGCCCTGTCCTGTGGTCCCTGGGCTTCTGGCTCTGCATTGGGGTGCACAAAGCCTTGGCCTTAGAGCTCCCCTTGTGGCCAGGGGCGCCTTGTGCGGCCTCCGCCCAAACATGTCAGTGCCACCTCAACATCCTAGCTATACCTCAGGAGCCACTTGTGGCCAGCAGCCCTGTGGCCACTCTGGCCTCTTCTCCTCCATCCTTCTCCCCGTCTGTGCTTAGGGAAGGCCTGTGGGGGGTGAGGGCAGCAGGGGTCACTGCTCGGTCCAGTCCTTCCCCAGGCGCTTCAGGACTGAGAGTGGAGGGAGCGGGAGATTCTCCTTGGTGGCATCTGATGTGAGGAAGCAGGATGGCTTGGGGCTTCCCTCCACCCCAGCTCGCCCAGGCTTCTTGGCACACGGCTCTAAGCAGGGAGTTTCCTACAGGCTCTGCCCCTCTTCCCCATGGCTGGTGCTGCTGATGTCTGCTAGCCTTGGCCCTTGAGGGTCCCCTGAGGATTCTGGAGCCTTTGAATTCATGTGTGGCATTTCTCTCGTGTGACAGAGATAGGCCAGTAGCCAGTTGACCAGACTCTCAAACAGAAAGCTGTTGCTTCAGGTGGCAGAAGGAGTCACTGCAGCTCCCTGATCCGTTTATCTACCCAGTTACTGCCTGTTCCATCCATGCCCTGGTCTGGGATGATCTCCTATTCTCTAGCCTCCAGGCAGAGTGTTCCCCACACTGTCCGTGGACTGTGGGCAGCCACAAGAGACTCACACACTTCCATGGTCACACCTTCTGTTACCTGCCTTCCCTAGACAGGGCGTGCCCTGCAGCCCTTTGCACCAGCTGCAGCAAGGGAAGCGGTTCTCACCCTCCTGCCTACACTTGCTCCTCCCCTGGAATCCACCACTGGCCTCACTTTGCAGCCCTAGTGTCATTGCAGGTTCTGGAATGGACCTAGCAGGCTCCACATGCCCCTAGCTCACTAGTTACAAGTGACCCTTGGTCCCGCACATGGGCCACCTGTCAGTAGAGATGAACATAGGGGAAGTTATTTTTAAAACACCACATCTGTCCTCCTGTCGCCTCTGCTGGCCAGGCCCTTCTCTCAAGAGGATGGGGACCCAGCCTACAGGGCCCAGGTTGGCTTCCTTGTGGATGAGTCATGAAAAAAAGTATGAGCAAGTATGGGCCATGTGGATTTAGAGCAGATTTTCTGCAAACTCTTGAGCAGATGCAGATGGGTAAAGAGATCATTTCTGTAAGCCAGACTTCAAAGACATTTACCATCAAGAGGAGGAAAAACACCAACAAAGGGACTCCCTTCAGACCATCTGCAGAAGGGCGCCTGTGCCTTACACAGAGCAGAGGCAGTGGCTCTTCAGGGACCCTCGATGCCCTCCTGATGGACCAGCAGCGGGCCTCTTCACTCTGCTTAAAAGATGGGAGCAGAAATACACATGCACACATATATGCATAATCACGGTGCATGCACACAGCTGGCACACACACGTGCACATTCACACGTGTGGCTGTGTGTTTTTATGCATGTAACATGCATGCACACATGTACACTCTTCCATGCACGTGTACCCCGTGTACACACACATCCTCCACGCTTACACACACAAGCATGCATGCACCTGTTTGCATGTGAACACACATGCATACAGGTGAGCACACATTCACATACATACTACATCATGTGTGTGTTCTCATGTGTGCCTGCATGTACGCATATGCATGCGCGCACTCGCTCTCCCATGCATCCCTCCATGCACACTCTCCATGCTTATATGCATGCATGCATCTATATACATGTGTGCATATTCACATGTGAACACACATATGCACAGAGATGAGCAGCATGCATTCACATGCTGCATTGTGCATGCCTGCACACATAACACGCTCTCAGGTGCAGCCGGGCATGCACACTCTCTATGCCTCCCTGTGTGCATTCATTCATGGACACATGCACATATTCACGTGTGAGCACATACATGCATACAGGTGAGCAGTACACAGATATTGCATCGGGCATGCATGCAAATGTGCACACACACGTGTGCATGTGTGCTCATACACACCCAGGCATGCACGCTCTATGCTTATGCGCATGTGTACACACGTATACATGTGCACATATTCTCATATGAGTGCACACAATTCCTGAGCAGTGCCGTATTTGCTGGGCCCTGAGGGGTAGCCATTCCACTCACAGCTCACAGGTGCAAAGCTTCGTTTTCAGTGTTTCATGGAAACTGCCACCCCCGCCTCCCCAGGTACCTAAACCCGATGCTGGGTCTGCTTTTGAACTTTCCCTCAGCTGTCACCTCCCATTGTGTCTCCCTCTGCAAGCCTACCCACCCCACCTTGGCTTCTGCTCTTAGTGTACTGTGGGCTTCAAAAGCAGAGAAGGATGCTTGCTAGAAGTGGAACGTTTGATAACAGGGGTTTGGGTGGCTTCTTTGGGCCTGGCTTCAGGGTTGAGGCTTTTTAGGGAGCTGTTGCACAATTGGAGACCCAGGGGGTCCTGGGCTCCTTTGCTCATAGCAAGGCCACCTCATCTTTGTTCTGCTGTGGTCGATGGTTGCTGTGCTCTGCAGAACTATATTAACATCGATGGGCGCTTAAGAAGCACTTGCACAGTTCTTATCTCACCAGCTCCCAGCAAGACCCATGAGAGAGACAGGCCAGGCCATGCCTATTTCCTGGAAGAGGAAAGGGAGGGGGGAGGTCATGGAGGCTCCCCAAGGTCACGCAGCAAGGTGGCAGCAGGGCCAGGTCTATACCAGTGACCTGCCTCCTGCCCCAAGACAGGAGTAAGGAGAACCAAGACATGAGCCCCAGAGCATTCTCTAAAACAGCCATTGCATGCACAGCATCTTAAATCCAGAGCAACTGCACATCTGTGTGGAGGTCTAAATATTTCTTGTTTGATTCTTTTACCCAGAAGCAATGGCTGAACAGAAAAATTCTGCATTGTACACACTGCTGGGTGGTAGGTACAGACCGTGTGGTGATTGCCGTTTGAGCTTGCAGCAGCATTTGTGCTGTGATTCCGTACTAACCTCTAACAATCCGCACATCGCAGTTGACCCAGTGGTTGACCTTTTGATGAGTCACATGTTGGGGAGAAGTGTTTGGCTCTTTAGGGGATTGCAAAGGAAGCTGCCTGCCCTACCCTGGTTCTCTGGTCAAGGGAATCAGAACCCAGCTCTGCACAATTCCCTTCCCAGTTCCTGGCCACACGGCACAGACCCACCTGCAGCCCAGGAGGCCTCTGGTTATTGGCAAGAGCCGTCAGCAGTTGAGTGTCGGGTGAACCCCTGCTCAGAAAGTTGGCTGCGAAGACACAGGGCAGATCCCATGTTTTCTTGGCTTCTTTAAGACAGGAGATAGTGAAGCTAATCTGAATTATTTTTTAAAGAAAGCATAAAGTCCAACATTTTCAAACTGCTGGACTTTGTTTTCTTAAAACAAAACAAAACCTTTCTGCCTTTCTTGCCACCCCAGCCTTTTTCCGCACAGGGAGACCATGTGGCCAGCCCACAGTGATGGCCGCCTTACCCTGGTCACTCCAGGGCCTTCCAGATGCTGGGGCTTTGCGTGAGACGCGTGGGTCCCAGCGTGGCTGAGTGAGGAGGAAGATGAGTGGGTGGGATCCCCTGTGGGCCTGGCGGTTGAGCTGTGAGCTGGTAGAGATAGACTAACAGACTGAAGGACCGGTAGACTGTCCAGCGATCAGGGTTTTCTTACAAACCGTGCACACAGCGTGACTCCTGCACTTGTGGAAATCACGATGAAGGAACAAGCTTTTCTGTCATCTCTCCGCCTGGCACATGGAACATTCTGATGCCCCATACTCCCATCCAGGACTTGTCTGTCCCAGGGCTCCCAGAGGTTTCTAGAACCTGCTAGGCCTCTGTGCCAAGAAGTGGCTCTGACATGTGAGGCCAGGACAGGAGAACTGGAGGCCACTTCCTTCTGTCCTCTGGGTGGCCAGTGCAGCTAGAATCCAGGGGACCGCTTCATCAGGCTGGTTTCTGGACGTTGGAGGAAAGGGAGGACCTGGGTGGGTCACTTAACCTCCCTGAGCCTGTTTTCCTGCCTGACCACAGACCCACTCAGGCCTGGCAGGTGGGTGTGTGGGTGAAGCGCCTTGCACAGCAGCATGTTGTTTGTGGTCTGTAGCCCCCTTCCCCACCCTGGGACACAGGGACCAGGACATAGGATTCTGCCAAGGGCACCTTTTCCAGAAAAGACAGAGGCTGGGCCTGAGGTGGCTGCACACATTCAGGGAGTCATTCATGATGTCCTTTTCTCCCGGTGAGGTCACGGTTTAATGGAAATCTTTTCCGTTAAAAAATGTCAGTATGCAGGGAGTTGAACTTCAAAGAGGGCTCCAGGGTCTTCTGTGGGTCGTCGCTCGTATGGGACCAAATGCGAGTTTGGATCTGAGTCATGTGTGGGTTTCAGTGCTCTCTTGTCTTCTAGAGGCTGCAGTTTTCAAATTCCATGGGAGCTGCTTGTTTTGCTTTGTTTAAAGCTCAATTGAGGTGAAATTGACATTTGGTGCGGCCAGCACACGGTGTGGGTGCATGGGCAGACAGGTTTGACCCGTCAGTCACAGGTGGACTCCTCTGCCTGAGAACCTGCAGCAGTTCCTCGAGGGAGAGTTCCGGTCATGGCATACACCCGCGTAGCCCACGGTTGGCCATCTCTCAAGGCCACATACTCAGTTCTTACTCCAACTAAGCCAGAAATCGTACTCTGGGGGACCACCAAGGGTCATCCCCTGGGGCACGCATGGAGCTTTGGTGTGGGCACTGACTTCTCCTTGCCTGGAGGTCTTTTCGAGAGAGGTGTATCAAGGTGTTAAATAACCAGCAGGTGTCTGTTTGGGGCAGAAGAAACTGGTTTCTTTCAGGCAGATGCAGCACAGACCCGGCAGGCTGCCGAAACCTGTCAGTTAGAGTTAGGTTAAAGTTAGCCGCCGCACACACCTCCCCCAGGTAAACAATGGTATATTTTCTGCAACGGACCGGAGATCAAGATCAGTCAGAGCTCACCGCTGAAGAGTTTCTAGGTAAAAGTTGTTGATTTGCAAAGAGAGAAACAGATTTTTTTTAAGTGCAGGAAATGGCTGTGTGGGTGTCAGTGATTGGGCCTCAGCCCCGCTGTGATAGTGGGATCCTGCGACCGGCCCCACCCTTGCCACTTCCTGCCAGTGCGCCCCTGCGTTGCGGTTCCTGCCTGCAGCGCCCGGTGACACCAGCCAGCGCACCTCCACCGCTAACCAGCCAGTCACCTTTAACCTCTCCCCAATTTAATGATTATTTTATTACTGCTAATGACCTTTTCACCTCCTAAACAAAGCCACCTGGGTGATGGGGCTGAGGATGATGTCTTTTCGCCCACTCCCCACAATCCCACTGACAGCAGCTTTTCCCTAAACGACAGGAGATCCAGTTTAACCAGTGGCTGTCCTGTTTGATTCAAACAGCTCTGTCATCAAGAGAAGATAAAAGTCATTCTTCCCCTGCAAACAAACCCCTCCCACACCTGTGTGTGGCGTCCACCCAGGGTGGCCATGGGTTCTTGATTGCCCTTCGGGGGATGCCACACAGGATGCAGCCACCGAGGAAGCCCTAGTCCTAAGTGCTGCCAACTCCCCTGTTCCTCTGAAATACCAGGCCAATATCGAAACTAGGGTGGTCAGTGACCTCGCCCTGTCATGTGCCCATGTGGGTCCCAAAACTTTTTGTTGATTGCACAAGATCCACTTTAAAAATGGCATCTCCATTTGAACCGTGTGGTTAGCACCTCAGCCTTGAACTTTACTTTAATTCCGTTCCCACGATGATCTCAGAGAGATAATCCGCTGGGTACATGTGAAGTTCTAGAATGGGACAAGTGGTTCCACCATCTTGAGGGGCCTGGAAAATTCTGGCACTTGCCTGCCAGCCAGGATTGGGAGGGGGTCCTAAGGAGCCTGACACGCCCAACCTGATGGAGTCCCTCTTTCCTGCCCACGCCCCCAGCCCCCAGCCCCCAGCACTGCTGTGGTCAAAGAAGCTTCAGGGCTTCCGTCTGAGCCCTCTGGATGGCCTGTCATAAGGCTGGGTGGGACCCGCTGGCGGTGCCAAGGAAGGGTCGCACTCTGAGAGGGAGGAATGTCAGCCTTATAAGTTTAAACTGATGGCAGGCAGATTGCCGTTTGGAGCACTTTCTGTTCTGTAAAGACCACTGAGTTTGAAAATAGAAGCATTTGCCTACCTGGGCACACACCCACCCTTCTGTACCCGAAGAGGCAGATAGAGTGGGTGTCGTGTGACTCGGTTATCACTGGCGTTCAGTGGGGTGCAAATGCTGGAGCCTGGGGTCCCAGCAGGGGTCCTGGGGGGCTGCAGGGTGGGGTGAAGGGGCAGAGGGGCTGGGCCCCTGCCCCAACATCTGAGTACAGGTGTGAACGGACGGGAGCCACTGCCCTGGAGATGTCGGGTGTACCTGCCTCCAGGATGCCCCAGCCCCTCGCTTGGCGGAGGTTCCACCTGAGGGAGGTGAGGGCCGGCGCAGATGCCTCAGAAGGGGGCTCTGGCTGCAGCTCCAAGCACCTCCTCCCTGCTTTTCTGGTGGGGTGGATATGGCCCCTGTCTTTCATCTCTCCCATTCAAAGCCCTGAGTCAGCTCCCCGCGCCTGCCACTGCTAACTGCAAAACAGCACACGGAGGCGGATGATGGGGGATCTGGCCATAAAGAGAGCAAGAGTGGCAGCTCCTCCCCAGACCTGACACCTTCCCAAGTGTCCCCCACCATGGGGGCTCCTGGTGGGCTCTGCACCTCACTTCCTCCCCTCCCAGGGGCTCTTTTGGGTCCTTCTGCTCTGGTGCACGCATGACCCCTAACCAGCTCTCAGACTCCTGCACGGCATTCTCAGGGATTTTGTTAAATGTGGGCAAGGTGCCTCCCTGCCCTTTGCAGAGGTGGCATCTGCGACGTTGGCACTCTCTGTAGGGAGGAACAAAGCCGGGCCCCCTTGCCCCGTCAGGCTCATGCATGCCTGGCTCAGGTATAGATAGCATCTCCCCAAGAAATCCTCCCAGAGGATGGGGCTGACACCCAGGGTGTTCATGCAGAGTATGTCAAAGGTGTCTGCCAGAGAACAAATTCAGTTTTTCAAAAAAAACCAGAATTGTGACAACTGTCAGTCTGTATTATTTTTGTCGTGAAGACTGGCTTGTGATTTGTAAATTCATTGCCAAATCATGTACCCCACCCTACACACACACACACACACACACACACACACACACACACACACACCCCTTTTATTTTCTTCCAGGGCTGGTGCAGCCCTAGCCTGGCAGGTTTTATGTAAATGTCATGGGCACATTTTGTGGTAACGTCTAGAAAATGGTTATTTCTCACTTCAAATGATATTTGCTTTTTGAGGACCCCCAAAGCACAGCACCTTTACCCCCCTTTCTTCTTTTTCATTTAATGGCAGGATGAGGCCACAGCCGTCGAGCTCGGCAGCCCCCTGCCCACCTCACACACCTCACAGGGCAGGAAAACACATCGGCCAGCAGTGGCTCATAGTAAATATTTGTTCAGCTTTTCTCAACAATGCAGAACCAAACCTCATCCTGTTCCCTTCAATACATGAAGCAGATTTTCTTAAAATTCGGTAAATATTTTTAGTGGAAAATCTCAACGCTGCGATCTTGGGGACCTCAGATTCTTATCTCCCGGGGCTGTGCTGCTCGACACAGCTTTGATCTGAGGCAGAGCGCGCGCGGGGCTGGCGCCTGCAGGATTCCCAGCTGCAGGTCCCTTACGTGGTCTCATGTGTCGTATTGTAGAAAAACGAACTCACTTCACATGTCTTAGATGGGAGCCAGAGGAAGACGTTGATGTGTGGTGGGGAAAAGCACTCTTTTTCAAGACGAGTCCCCGAGCAATGATGAATTTTAGAAACTATGCTGTTTTCTCTCTTTCTCCCGTCTCCCCGAAGCTAAGTTTTTTTGCTAGCAGGATGGGGAAGGAGGAACAAGACGTATGTCAGTGGCCTTGGATGAGCTTGGCTGGAGTGGTGCCCTCCCAGGCTACTGCTCTCCTATGCAGTGTGACTCTCAGAAGGCTGGCAGTTGTATGGGCATCTGTGTTGTGTAGGATGAATGACAGTTGTGTGGGATCACCTGTTGTGTAGGGTGAATGACAGCTGCATGGGTCTCTGTTGTGTAGGGTAAATGACGGTTGTGTGGGCATCTGTGTTATGTAGGGTGAATGATGGTTGTGTGGGATCACCTGTTGTGTGGAATGAGTGACAGTTATGTGGCTGTGCATGTTTTGCAAGATGAACGGGAAATATGTGGGATCACCTGTTGTGTAGGGTGAATGACAATTGTGTGGGTGTCTGTGTTCTGCAGGATAAATGACAATTGTGTGGGCATCCTCTGTTGTATAGGGTGAAAGAGTTGTGTGGGCCTCTCCTGTTGGGTAGGATGATGAGAGTTGGGTGAGTGTCCATGTTGTGCAGGATGAATGACAGTTGTGTGGGCATATTCTGTTGTGTAGGATGAATGAGAGTTGTGTGAGTGTCCATGTTATGCAGGATGAATGACAATTGTGGGCATATTCTGTTGTGTAGGATGAATGAGAGTTGTGTGAGTGTCCATGTTGTGCAGGATGAATGACAGTTGTTTGGGCCTCTCTTGTTGTATAGGATGATGAGAGTTGTGTGGGTGTCCATGTTGTGCAGGATGAATGACAGTTGTGTGGGCATATTCTGTTGTGTAGGATGAATGAGAGTTGTGTGGGTGTCCATGTTGTACAGGATGAATGACAATTGTGTGAGCATCTCCTGTTGTGTAGGATCAGTGATGCTTTTGTATATGTATCCTCTGTTGTGTAGGATCCATGATAGTTGTGTGTGTGTGTGTGTCCTGTTGTGTAGGATCAGTGATGGTTGTGTGTGTGTGTCCACTGTTGTGTAGGATGAGTGACAGTTGTGTGAGCGTTCTGTGTTGCATAGGATAATAGCAAAGGTAGGCAACTGCCCTGACCACAAACTCTTGTTTTGTATTTTTTTGTTTTGTTTTGTTTTTATATTTACCTCTCATCTACAGAACTACATTTTCCAAGTACAGCACTGAATTACTGAACTGTATAAATAGAACCTAGTCAGGATGAAACACAGACACACACACACACACACACACATACATATTCATTTTCTCTCTTTCTCTCATGTTTATTTCTAATATTTTTCCTAAACAAACTGATTGAGACCCTATATTATCCTAATTTCTTATTCTCTTCCTAAGCAAAATATTTAAACCAAGAGAGTTTCCCTTCCAAGGTTTTCATAGCATTCACCATTCTTAGGGTTTGCAAGGGTGTATATTTCTATCCCGTTGTTGTTGTTGTTGTTGTTTGCACCCAGCTCTTGATGCTTTAAGTGGAGGGCTTCCTGCAAAGCGAGATAGAAAAGTCAGAACCTTGGAAAACTTTGTGACCAAGAATGGTAGTGCAGCAGAGCCGGCCCCATCACAGCCCCGATCCCGGTTGCTAGGGACGTGCGCTGCTTCGAGAAGAAGCTTGAGAAATAAGAGAATTAAATTTCTATCAGGGTGGAGCCGGCCACCAAGTTTTTTTTTTTTTTTTTTAACAGCACACACTGTGGTAAACCATTTGGTTCATATTGTTTTTGCTAAAGTCAGTCCTGTGTGTGGTTTCGGTATACCGCTTGGGTAACTGTTGAAACTGCTGTGGTTTGAAAATAAGTTCTATTTTGCCTTTTCTTCAATCTTGTAACCCTTGCCCTGTTAATGAAGTCTCCCTGTGGTAGGCAGTCAGCATCCCCAAGAGGGTCTTTTAATTTCATTTGTCTTTATTCACTGTCATCTGCTGGGGGCCCCAGTTCCCGTCACAGATATCTAGGAATGATGGCATCAAACCAGTTACCAGGCATCATCCTGGCACCTGGTTTGATGCCATCATTCTCAGACATTCTGTACCACCTTTTTTGGGTTTTGTTTTCATGATTGCCGACTCCTTTTCTGAAACATGCAATAGTAAAGCTCTCTCCTTACTCATGTTTTCTGGAGCCACGAAAAAGTATAAAACCCTGGCGTGGGTGCATTGCAGCAGAGTTTGCTTCAGGGCCTGAAGGCAGATTAAAGTTACTTTGTCACGTTTGCGATAAGCTACACCTCAGAAAATCGGAAAAAAAGATTAAGGAGTTAGCAAAAGTGGTTACATAAAAGCAGGAACTAGACCTACAAAGTTTGAAAAATAGCCGCTAAAAATAAATCGCTGTGCAAAAGTGGGAAGTTTGGGCTGAGGGCCGTGGCCTCGCAGTGATGCCCATGGCTTTCTTTGCACCAAGCCTCCAGTCACCAGCAAGGTCAAAAGCCGGACCGCGCACTGGCCGGCCTTGCACGTGTCAGGTCCAAAATCGCCTCAACCCAAAGCACAAACACTGACAACCAAGAAAAAAACCGTTGTTGTTTTTTTCCCCTTCTGAAAACAAGAACCCAGTAGTTGATGTGCCCTGGTTTCATATTACCATAGTCATGACTTCTAAATAACAACGGTTTCGGCAACAGAGCAAAGCCAGGCACAGGATTTCTTGGTGTGAACGAAGCTTTTCATCTCCCCGAGCATCTCTGCGCATCAGAAACCTCAGCTTGAAATGGTCTCAGGCGGGATTCTTAACCACTCCTCCCAAAAACCATTTTTTTTAAACCTCCCAAACCAACGAGGAAGATCTTTATTGAAATGAAGAAGAAGAGCCGCTCAAAAGCGACTGATTCATTTGAACCTTCTGTACTGTGGCGGTCGCTCTTGGGAGCCTGCCTGGGGCAGCCTTCCCTTACAGCCCCACTTCCCCCCTAGATACTTGCAGGTCTGCCTCAGGTGATCATTCCTGTAGGAACTGCTTCGAGAAAGCAAGCAGCGTCCACCCTGGACTTGCTGCGAGTCCCAGGGAGCTCCACTGGGTCCTGGGACTTTGAGCTTCTGCCCTGGAAACACTTCCTGCTTCCTCTCCTAGAATCTGGTCATTTGGTCCATATCATGTATCATGTAGGTATTCAAGGGAAAACTAAGATACCCAAGCACGTACAGTAATGTTGCTCTTTCCTGCAAACCAGGAAGGCAGATGCCTTTATTCCCTTTGTGTTCCTCAGGGTGTTTCTCCAAAGGGCCCCAGGTCCCTGGAGACCCGTGGAATCTGTAATGGGCGACACCTGGTTCACCAGGACCTCCTGAAGCCCACTGTGTGCCAAGCTCTGGGCTGGAGAGCACCAGGGACGTGGGACAGTACTGGCTGGTGTTTATGGTGTGCTGGGCCCAGCATTCACAGAACTGAGCCTCGGCCGTGGCAGAGGCTGTTGCCACGAGAAGCAGACAGAGTGCTGGGGGACCCTGAGGGAGGGGGGACTTCCCCACGGAGGGAGAGGCTAGGCAGAGGCAGGAAGGGGCTCGAGAGACTGGCGGAGGTCACTGTCGCTACCCCCTGCAAACCCACAGGCTGGGTGCAGGACGCTATCTCACTGTTGCCCAGGCACCCCTGCCTGTGGCCTTGGTGGCTCCCTGCTCCCACCCGCTCTGTCTCAGCCTCAACAGCAGACACGGATTATCTTGCAGTTCTAGAGGCTCAAAGTCCAAGATGAAGACGTCAGTGGGGGGTTGGTTTCTTCTGAGGCCTCTCCTTGGCTTGGCGCGTCTTCAGATGGCTGTTTCTGTGTGTGCAGGTCTGTGTCCTGAGCTCTTTTGGTGAGGACAGTCATTGACCCTTTGACTTTATTCTAACTCCATTACCCATTTAAATATTCTGTCTTCAAGTATGGTCATATTCTAAGGCACAGGGTTTAAGACTTGAACATATGGACGATTGTTGGGACACAGCCCTTTGCTTAGATTAGGAAACTGAGGCTGAGAGCAGCTGGTGCAAGGCTGGCGGGGGTGGCCACCACGCCCCCCACCGTCTTCCAGGGCCACTCCCAGCCCCAGGTCTGGGCTGCAGAGTTGAACGCAGGCATGATGGAGAAGGGGCTGCAGTTTCTTCCCTGAGAAGTCCACTGCCTGTGATGGCCTTCCAGTTGGGAGTGCCTTCCTCGCAGATGGATGAGGCATAGTCAGGAAAGAAGCCCTGGGTTTGGGGGTTCCTGGGGGAGGAGTTGCCACCTAGATGAGGCTGGGTGTCATCCCCAAGCAGGGGGAAGCTTTCAAGAAGTCTGGGCAGGGTGCTGGGACCCGTCTGCGCTAAGAGGCCACTTTGCTGGGTGGGTTTGGCTCACAGGGAAGGGAGCCGAGCTGGTGGGTAGCCAGTAGGGATACGAGGCTTCTAGGGGCAGGAGGGTGGAGGTGCGGGGCCCTCGCCCACCCTCCATCCTGCTCAGGAGCCCCAGGGAGCCCCCTCTGCTCCCCGGTGGACAGACTGGGATTCACAGGCAGGCCTCACTTGACCCCTCCCACCAGAGCTGCCTGCCCTTCCCTTTGGAGAGGAAAGGGGTCGGGCACCTCCAGGAGACCCAGCAGTGAGACCTTGGCTTCCCCTTGGCTCATGCCTCAGGAATGGCCCTGCGGGGGAGGCGGCCTCGAGGTTAGGGTGGGAGGCAGTTCTTCAAGGCCAGCGGAACCAGCCCAGAGGCTGCAGCCTGGGCCAGATCACCCTGCTCTCTGCAGCCCCGGGGAGGTGGGGGTCAGGGAGGAGGAGGCTGCAGTAGAGCTGAAGGTGGGAGGGGCACCTGGGAATAGAGAAGCGAGACACCTAGAAAGCTCGGGCCTGGGGACTGCCCTGAGAGGGCAGGCACTGCCCCTCTGGAGAAGGGTCTCCAGCATGGCTTGTCCTCAGGTTTTGGCAAAGATGGTCTGTGTGGGCCCCTTCCAGATCCCAGGGCCCCTTTTGCTAACTGGACCTTGGGGCTGACCGTGAGTTGATTTGAGGCCACAGGGGGAGACTGATGCCAGGCCGTTCCCTCCCACCTTTCTCATAGAAAGTGAGAGTGTGAGTCCTAATAGAGCCCAGGACAGCTCACCCTCCCACCCCGAGGAGGAGCCTCTTGGACTCGCACAGACTGAGAGTCTGGAAAAGTCTCCCGCAGCCGGTGGCCAGAGGTCAGCCAAGGATGCCACAGCGACTCTGGTGGAACCTCGTGGGGACAGGCGGAGGCAGGCAGGCAGGCTGTAGGGGTTTGTCTCCCAAGTCCTGTGCAAACCCTGGGAAGGAAGGCTGTTTTTCCTTGAAACGCGAAGAGAAAGCAGCAGTCCTTATGCTGGCCCACCAGCCCAGCCGACCCAGAACCGCCAGTGGAGAGACAAGTGAGCTTCCGTTTCCAGAAGTAGGGCGACAGGCGAGCAGGGCGACAGGCCAGGTTGTCACCGGGCCACACTGGGCATGGCGGTGCAGGACACTGGGTGGGAGCAGACTCCTGGGACCCCAGGAATGTCACTTGTTTGGCGCCCTTCTCCTCATTTCCACTTCACAGATAAGGACACTAAGACCAGCTGGGAGGAGGCACTTACCCTTGCCAAGGTCCAGAGCTAAAGGTGGCAGATGCGGGCTGTGTCCTCGGAACCTGCAGGGACACCTGGAGCCTCAAAAATGAGGCCTGGGGTGGTTGATCTGCTGGGGGAGCAGAGGGAACGGCTTCAGATCTGGGTGTGGAGAGGGACTGAGGCTGGGCTGTGTGAGTTCGTCCTGCCGGAGGAGGAAGGCAGGTATCCTGGGCTCAAGTGGTGCGAGGGGCAGGTGTACTCTTTGGAGGTGCAGCCAGAGGTTCAGGGTCAACCCTGGAGGGGCAGGTGGTTCTTGGTTTCTTTCTAAATATTATCTTTGAAACTTCCTGAGTTAATACATTGGAA
This sequence comes from Plecturocebus donacophilus, assembly GCA_004027715.1. Lineage (NCBI taxonomy): Eukaryota > Metazoa > Chordata > Mammalia > Primates > Pitheciidae > Plecturocebus > Plecturocebus donacophilus. The sequence continues at coordinate 8,265 of PVKP010033450.1, read as the reverse complement.
TTGTGTTACGTATTATTGAGCCTTCAGTCTGGGGTGCTGCATAGACCACAGTGAATGTCTGCCACGACCACCCAGGGCCCCCATTGGGCAAATAGAGGGGTATCAGACAGGAGCATGGAGTCAGCCCGGATGGCCTGCAAAACTGCAGATGCTGGAAGGCCCCTTAGGTGGGACCTCCCATCACCAAGCAAATCTTGACAGGCCTCTGCTCCTTGGTGGAATGTTCTGGTACATTGGTAGGATGCATTGGGAAAAGCCACGCGTCCTCAGGCCACATCCCTCACACCTTCTCCTTTTCCTCCACTTCTGAACACTTCTCTCCCACCTTCCTGTCAAGATATGTCTTGCTGGGACCCAGGCATCCTGGAGTTCCCTGCTTGGCAGAAGCTCAGAAAGGCCCAGACAAACCCTGCCCCTTGGAGCCACCGACACCAGAGGGGCAGAAGTGGGGGCTAAAAAAGAACTTACGGCCAGGCGCAGTGGCTCAAGCACTTTTGGAGACTGAGGCAGGCAGATCACTTGAGGCCAGGAGTTCGAGGCTAGCCTGGGCAACATGGCAAAACCCTGTCTCTACAAAAAATATATATATATATAAAAATTAGACAGGCATGGTGGCTCATGCCTGTAGGAGGCCGAGGTGGGAGGACCGCTTAAGCCCTGGGGGCCAAGGCCACAGTGAACCATGATTGCACCACTGCACTCCAGCCTAGGCAACAGAGAGAGGGTCTGTCTCAAAAAAAAAAAAAAAAAGAACTTAAACCCCAGCGTGGCCAAGCTGTATGCAGACCTTCATAACTAATGCGCCTCATAACCATACCTCGTTATGAAACTAATCTCTCCTTTTCATTTGCAAGTAACCCCCCCCCTTTTTTTTTTTTTTTACTGTTAGAAGCTTGCAGTGTATTTTTCTGCTCAGCCATGATTTTGAAAAACAGTATGTTAATAAACGTGTTGCCATGCTACAGTGAATCTGTTCGAAACATACCTGCATGCAAACTGTTTCAGGACGACTCAAGTTTGAGCTGCTCTGTGTGTTGTGTTTGGGAGTCATCTGAAGTGTTTTTTTCTGTGTCATTCACAACCTGTTAAGTCCCTGGAATAAAGCTGATTAAAACTGGGATTCCCCAGAGTACCCCCGTCCCATCTGTTAGCTGAGTTCCAAGCTCTTCCCAGAGAGGCTGCGCCCATCGGCATTCTGCTCTGTCCAGGTGAGTAATTCATATTTCTTTCTTTCTCCTTTTTTTCTCCTGAACTTTCCAGGTAAAAGTACACCTGTAAGCCAGCTTGGTTCCGCAGACTTTCCCGAGGCCCCTGATCCATTCCAGCCACTCGGGGCTGACAGCGGCGACCCGTTCCAAAGTAAAAAGGGGTTTGGGGACCCGTTTAGTGGAAAAGACCCATTTGTCCCCTCCTCTGCAGCTAAACCTTCTAAGGCCTCTGCCTCGGGCTTTGCAGACTTCACCTCTGTAAGTTGAGTTCTCTCCCCCCGCCCGGGCCACCCCCCCAACCCTCCGCTTGCAGCTTTCCTGGGGTTTTTGTCTTCTTTTAAAGGCAAACCTCCCAGCTTTTCTAGCCTCTTGGTACGTGACACTCTCTGTCCCTCGCGTTATTTATTCCACACTGCCGCTTCTGTAAGAAGAACAGTTTCTCAATAAAAAAAAAGAAAAACAGCCGCGGCTTGGATGCTCGATCATAAAGGCACGGTATTCTTCCAGCAGGGAGGCGGGACGTGTCTGTCCTTCACGGTAGACGCTTTGTATTATTTCTGTCGCACCGAGGCTGTTGTGTTCACTGATTTTTGGAAGCCAAGATGTCAAACACTTCCGAAGTATGAAAAGAAGATTGCAAAATTTACATTAGGGTTCCACCATCCCCCAAAAAAGTCCTTTGTGCACAAGTTCTCACAGTCCTGCTCAATGCATTTTGTGCCACAAATACAATTGAAGGACTTCAGGCAGATCACAGCAGGGAAGAGCAATTTGATTTTTTTAAGCTTGTTAATTTCAGTTACCAGCTCCAGTGAAAAAAGAAATGCAGTCGAGAACAACCACTCTAAAAGCCAAGACAAAAAGAGCTCAAAAAGGCCATTTAGCAAAGTTAAGTGCCTTTTGAGAAGCAAATCCCGGGATTTTGAAAGCCTGGCTTTGTTTTTCTCTGGGTGAAAAATATTCCAGATTGTAAGCGGCTTCGAGGAGTTTTCTGTAGCTTCCTTGATATACGAAATCTTGTTCTGTGAGAGCTTCAGGTGTCGTCTTCCCAGATTGGTTTCACTGTGTGTTACACACCCACTTGCTTCCTTCTAGCTTGTGAGTTCCTTCACCATTAGGTGTGAGACATGTTATTTATAGATGCCCTGACTCCTGGGATGTCTCTTTGAACACAAACTCTGCCACATCAATGCGCAGAAAGCACCTGATTTGTTTCTGAGCCATCTTGATGACCTCTACCATGCACAGCTATCCTGTGGCTTATTTATCAATTTATTTATTTCAGTGACAGGGTCTTGCTGTGTTGCCCAGGCTGGACTGCAATGGCACAATCATAGCTCACTTGTAACCTCAAGCGATCTTCCCGTCTCACCCTCCTGAGTAGCTGGGGCTACAGGTGCGCAACACCATGCCAGACTAATTTTTAAATTTTTTTGTAGAGTTGGGGTCTTGCTTTGTTGCCTGGGCTGGTCTGGAACCCCTGGCCTCAAGTGATCCCCCAACCTTGCCCTCCCAAAGTGCTGGTATTACACGACTAGCTCATGTGGCTTATTTCAATCCCCCAAGACCCTGACTTGTTTTGTTTTTGTTTTTGGAATGGAGTCTCGCTCTGTCACCTGGACTGGAGTGCAGTGGCATGATCTCAGCTCACTGTAACCTCTACCTCCCGGGTTCAAGTGATTCTCTTGCCTCAGCCTCCCGAGTAGCTGGGACTATAGGCATGTGCCACCATGCCCAGCTAATTTTTTTAATTTTAGTAGAGATGGGGTTTCATCATGTTGGCCGGGATGGTCTCAATCTCTTGACCTCAGGTGATCTGCCCACCTCGGCCTCCCATAATGCTGGGATTATAGCCACCAGGACTGGCCAACCCTGACCTGTTTCTGGCTCTGGGTGACCCGTAAATATTTTACAACTGCAGTGAGTTTGACTTTTATTGACCTTAGATGCACATTGGGGATGTATGCAAAATTGTTAATAAAAGCCAGAAACAAAACCTGCTTTATCTAGAGTTTCTTGAATAGCCCTGCATTCATTTTCTGGTGGAAAAATATTAAATGCTGATTTAAAAAAAAAAAAAAAACAGAACTCTTCACACATGACTCAGGTACTCTGTCTTGGGTAGGGAAGAGTTAGGTAAGGGGGTGAACGGCAGCTTGAAGAAATGACTGTTCTGTTTCTGAAATTCATAGTTCTGTTTCCTGTGACCCTAACCCCCAAAGGGCTCGTTTTTTCAAAAACAGAAAAACCACCCAAGGTTTCAAGGTATCATTTGGCTTAACCTTTCTGGTTGTTCCAGAACAATTGTTAACTTCAGTTTTGAAACAGTGCCAGCCATTTTATCACCCTCATCTCCAGGTAGGAAATCAAATTCCACCCAGGCCTGGGTGCAGCCCTGCTGTTTTCTGGTTTCCTTTTTACCCCCCTATTTTTTTGGTTTTTACATTTTCTTTTTCTTTTTTTTTTTGAGACAGAGTCTTGCTCTTGTTATCCAGGCTGGAGTGCAGTGGCATGATCGTGGCTTACTGCAACCTCCACCTTCCGGGTTCAAGCGATTCTCCTGCCTCAGCCTCCCGAGTAGCTGGGACTACAGGTGCACACCACCACTCCCTGCCAATTTGTGTATTTTTAGTAGAGATGGGGCTTCACCATGTTGGCCAGGCTGGTCTCGAATTCCTGACCTCATGATCCATCCACCTCGGCCTCCCAAAGTGCTGGGATTTCAGGCGTGAGCCACCGTGCCCGGCCTGGTTTTTACAGTTTCAGAGATGGGACTTGCTCTGTCACCCAGGCTGTAGTGTAGTGGTACAATCACAGCTTCACTGCAGCCTTGACCTCCCAGGCTCAAGCAATCATCCCACCTCAGCCTCCCATGTAGCTGGGACCTCAGGCATGCACCACTGCATCTGGCTAATTTTATTTTACTTTATTTATTTTATTTTTTTAAGAGATGGCTTCTTGCCCAGGCTGGAGTACAGTGGCTATTCGCAGGCGCCATCCCACTACTGATCAGCACGGGAGTTTTGACCTGCTCCGTTTCCGACCTAGGCCAGTTCACCCCTCCTTAGGCAACCTGGTGGTCCCCCGCTCCCAGAGGTCACCATATTGACGCTGAACTTAGTGCGGACACCCGATCGGCATAGCGCACTACAGCCCAGAACTCCTGGGCTCAAGTGATCCTCCAGCCTCAGCCTCCTGAGTAGCTGGGACTACAGGCACGCGCCACCGTGCCCGGCTGCATCTGGCTAATTTTAAAATGTTCTTGTAGAGACAAGATCTCACTTTATTACCCAGGGTGGTCTTTGAACTCTGGGCTCAAACAATCCTCCTGCCTTGGCCTCCCAAAGTGTTGGGATTACAGGTATGAGCCCCTGCGCCCGGCCTGTTTTCTGTTTAAAATCACTTTTCCCACTGCAAATACCCGTTTTTTCCAGAGGAAATTATTAGATCGTGCACTTCAGCTACTCTGAAGGAATGGGGTGAGGACAGGACCCTTAATTGTTTTTGTTTGTCTCCTTGGGTCGCATCATTGTTTAAAATCATGGATGATTTTAAACAGCCCTCCTCTGGGGACTTGAGATGTCTCTCCATGTTGATGGCATTCAGGGGGCTCCGCCGATCGGCCAGTGGTTTCTGGGTTCACTGGATCTGGAATATTTGTGCTAACTTAGTAGAGGGTACAGCTGCTTCCTCTGGTTTGAATACTTCCACTTCCCTGAGCAAATGCCAAGAGGGCTCTGACTGCCTGGCAGATTGGCAGCGTGACTTTCAGCACGGATGTTCTGATACTGATGTTCAGCCTGCGTTTTCACCTTTGCAGGCGCAGCCCCGTCCACGTAGGCAGTCAGGGGTCCAGGTCACCCGCACCTCACTTGAGGAGGTGGTGCCCTGGCTGTGCCTCTCCAGAACCCTCTAATTTACAAGCCCCAAATTTCCATCAGTGGATTATTTGTGCTTGTGGCAGTTCCCAGGAAACTTCTTCCCTCTCCGGTATTTCTTTAAAAGCAGGCCTGTCTGTCTCAGGCAAACGTGTTCATTAGGAGGCGGCATTTCTAGGTTAGCAGAACGGTTCTTTTGGAAGTTTGCATTAAGAGCAGTGCAAATATCAGATCAGCTAAGCTGTGCTTTGAATTATTGAAGGAGCTGGATGCAATTTCAATGTCAGAATAAGTGAATGAATGGGAGGTGGCTAGACGTGTCCTGTGCACGGTGCAGTGGAAGTGCCATCAGACGCCTTGGAACGCAGGTGTCAGTTCCTAGTGAGGACAGGTGCCAGGTGCCTCCCAGGCTATTCCATCACCCAGCGTGCCAAGCTGTCTGAACTGTGAATTTCCAAGAGGCTGCTGAGATAAACCACTTACCATGCACCCTGAACGGGCAGGACTCGTGAGGGCCGTATCTCGGAAGGGCAGTGTCCCGCCCCTGCGGCGTCTCAGTTCCATGGTGGTGCCAGAGGGAAGCAAAAATCAGAGCTGGTGTGAATCCCAGCCGCTATTGGTTTTGCAGTGGCCACACCCACAGGCATCCAGATTGTGGCCCACGTGACCCACCCAGATACGAGAACTGGAAGGTGGCCCCACCCAGGGCTAAGACAGCAGACACAGAGGGATCCGCCTCGGAACCCCCTTTCTGGAGAGCTCTCCCTAGCCTCACAGCCCAGCCTGCCTCCTAAGTGCGTGCAGACCTCACCAGTGCAAGTCTCCAGAGTGGATTCGTGAGGTGGCCTTGAACCAGTGGACTCTGAAGGTGTTGGGAACTTTCCTGCTGATATCTTTCATTTGGAAACTCAGACCCCACGAGCAGAAGGCGCTTCAGTGACACTCTGCGACACAGGGGCTCAGCGGGGCCAGAGAAGGTGGGGCGGGGAGGGGCTATGGTTCAGACCCAGCAGGCTGGTTACGTGGCTGCTCCCGGCTTTGATTTGGATCCTGGCGAACATTACCGTGAGCTCCCGCCCACCCCGCTCTCAAGACTGGTGGAGGGTGAGGTCTGCGTCAGCCGCACCATGGAATAATCTCCACCTGCACTTGTTGTTTTTTCCTTGTTTTTCTCCCCGTGAGGTGTTGGAAAATTCCCCAAAGTGGGGTGGGAGGTGGGGGAAACGCTTATCTGTGCCCATGGCAGTGACACAGTGGCAGGAGGGAGTTGGACCTGGATACTCATCAGACCCCTAAGTGTTTAGCAGGGCAGCGCCTCTAAGAAGTCAAGACTCAGCCCTCACTCCCAGAGACGTCTTTTCTTGATACCGACACTCCGTCTGTCCCCCGTCCGGGTCCTGAGGCCAGCTAGAGGGAGGCCTCCAGGGCTCTGCATCCTCCTCCCAACCAGGTTCCTGCACCCAGCCCAGTCCCTCCAGCCCTGCCATCTGGCCCTCGTCTCTCCTGCCCCTCGCTCATGCCACCATCAAGCCGTGAAACATGCAGATGCTGCCAATCCAATCACCTAACTCACTTGCCCACGGAGCCTCCATGGGGAAATCCCAGCTCCTTTCTGAGGCCCACAAGCCCCTCAGTCTGGCTTATCCCACCCCATGCTTCGTCCTGGCGACTCCAAGGTCGGGCACTGGGCCTCACACCCAGAACCCCACAAGGACGCATCCTCCCTGTCAGTTTCAGCTGGTAGCCACGCCCCTCCAACCTGCCACGGCCTGGGGGAAAAAGTCTCTAGAGTGTGAGCCACCCCTTCCCTGGCCTGAGTGTCCCCAGCTGTCAGAGGGGTGAGATGACAGCAGGCCACGTCCCGGTTGTCATGCAGACCTAGTGCTGTGTGTGGTGAGAGCCGTGAGCACTTCTGTGTGCCTCCTTCCCTGTATTCCAGGGAATCTGCAGGGTTCTCCTTGAGAGCCTGGGTCCCAGATCGTACTGGGATTGTTTGTGTATTTCTGCTCCCAGGGGCGCCTTGGGAAGAGCCACCGCACTTGTTACCGTTGGTGTTACTCCAGCGTTGAGCAGAGAGCTGGTCAGAGGCAGTGCGTCGCAGCGAGATGTTCATAAGGGAATCCTTTTAGTCTCTAAGTGGCAGCAGCTTTCCTGGGGGGGCCCGATGATGCCAGCGACCTCTCAGGGAAGTCCAGGACACAGGGACCCACCCTCAGGGAGGAGCTTGTGGGATGTGGCTTTTCTTTTCTTAACTAACGTACTTTGGATCGTTTGAAATCGCCTGTCTCAGCATCTAGATGGTTTTCTCCTTTTTTTAAGTTTTTATTTTAACTGAACATTTTAGAAAAATACCCCAAGAATAAAGATTTGACTAAATGGCAGTGTGAGTGCCACGGCTTTTCTCAATGTTCTGATAGAAAATGTCCCTTAGAGGGTCTCCGAGTGCTCCGAAATGCTGCGTTCCCGGACTGCAGAATTGATCTGCGCCGCAGGGCTTTGGAGCCGTGCGTGCTGGGACTTCCCCATCTCTGCGCCCCTTGGCCAGCAACATCAAGGGTCCATTCTCACTTCTCTGCGTGGGGCTGGGCGGCTGGTTTCTCTGAGGCCCAGAGGTCACCCTTAAGGTCACACTCAATCACAAGCACTCTGCCCACTCTGCCTTGCAGATGGGGACCCTGAGCCAGGCTCTCACACCCACTGGACCTAGCCAAGACACTTTCCCCTTGCACATCAGATCCTCTGCTGGGCGGTGGGCAGGCTGCCCCCTCCCACACATTCCCTGTTCCCTCCCACGCATTCCCCGCCTCCCTCCAGCCTGCAGGTCCCAGCCCCAGGACCACATCACCCACTCTCCGTTTTTCCTTTGCAGTTTGGCAATGAGGAGCAGCAGCTGGCATGGGCCAAGCGGGAGAGCGAGAAGGCGGAACAGGAGAGGCTGGCGCGGCTGCGGCGGCAGGAGCAGGAGGACCTGGAACTGGCCATCGCGCTCAGCAAGGCTGACATGCCCGCTGCCTAGGCTCGGGCTCTGCGCGGGCGGGACAGGGCAGGGGCGGGTTCCAGAGAGGGGACGGTTCGGATGTCTACACACACACACACACGCGCGCGCACACACACACACACACTGTAGCCACCATACACCAACGACCAGGACTCAGAGACACAGACACACACACACACAC
>PVKP010033449.1:0-25019 GCA_004027715.1 Plecturocebus donacophilus | reverse complement strand
TTAAAGAACTTTAAAAATCACTAAGCACAGCCTCCTTGTTTTACAGAAGAGGAAGTTGAGACCTAAGAATATGAGGTTTGTGTGAGTGGTGACTCAGAGTTCCAGCTCCAAACGGGCCAGACTGAATGCAAAGCCCAGGTCTGCTTACTAGCTAGGGGAGCTAAAACAACTAAGTTTCTGATCCTTTAACTGAAATGAAGGTTAAGTTACCTATCCAATAAATTTATAAACTAGACAAAATAATGTGAGTTTAAAAACTTGATGTTACTTAGTATATACTCAATAAGTGTCAGTTACAATTATTATGATTATTATGCATTTGCCACAGTTGTGACAAGAGCTCAGACCCTGAATCCCCAATCCAAGGCCCATTCAAATATGCCAGTCTCTCATTCCACCCCGAATCAGAATTCTGAACACAGCAGGTAGTCATTTGTGAGGGTTCAGTCAAGATGGTTGGAAAGATTGTAAAATTATAGAATATAATCACAAACCTTCTTAGGAGGCCAAGAAGTTTGCATAGTTTCAGTAGAAGTTTTGGCTGAAGGCAGCCTAATCCCCTTCACCTTTAGTTGATAAAGAAAAGCAAATAACTAGGGAATGTGGGAGAGTTTATCTGAATGCTGGAGAGGCTGTGGAGAAACAGGAATGCTTTTACACTGTTGGTGGGAGTGTAAATTAGTTCTACCATTGTGGAAAACAGTGTGGTGATTCCTCCAGGATCTAGAAATAGAAAAACCATTTGACCCAGCAATCCTATTACTGGGTATGTACCCAAAGTATTATAAATCATTTTATTATAAAGACACATAGATATGTGTGTTTATTGCAGCACTATTCACAATAGCAAAGACTTGGAACCAACCCAAATTCCCATCAATAATAGACTGGTTAAAGAAAACGTGGCACATATGCACTATGAAATACTATGCAGCCATAAAAAAGGATGCATTCATGTCCTTTGCAGGGACATGGATGAAGCTGGAAACCATCATTCTCAGCAAACTGACACAAGAACAGAAAACCAAACACCACATGCTCTCACACATAAGTGGGTGTTGAACAATGAGAACACATGGACACAGGGAGTGGAACATTGCACACCTGGGCCTCACTCAATGCTTTAAGACCTTGTCTCAGTATATGCAGGGCATCACTGAGGAATGTTTGATAGATGACTGACCTGGTCAGATGTAGGTTTTTAAAACATAACTAAAATTTAACTATTCTTACCCAAGCTCAGAGATGAAGGTATAAATTTGCCTTGTGATTGTTGCTGACAAGAAGATGGTTTAGGGAGGTTATCACATTTGGTGTAAGAATGCAGATTCAAAAACAAACATGATAGACTGGCAATAAACATGAATCCCGTATTTTCAGAAAATCAATTATACAAGTACAGGTGAAGAGTATATAGTTGGCTTGGTGAAATTTTATATAAAACAGTATTGGACATTCTAATTATTCTTAAGCAAAATGTGAAATAAACCCAAAAAGAAAAGAACAAAAACCACGATGCAACTTTAAATGCATATAATGATAGCCAGTGTCAGTCATACCATACCCTGTGTAGCTCATACTGCATTTGAAGAGAAATGTCCAATTCTAGTATCATACTGACAAGCCAGCCTCTTGCTTATTTTCATCGTCCTGACACTCATCACAATGGCTGTCACATTAAAAGTATTGAATAGGATTTTAATAACCAAATGAATTAATTTAAACAATTATATTAATAATTAGTAGACCAGTACTTTCCCTGCAACTCTACCACTCACCCAACTCAAAACATTTCTTTCAAACTCAAAATGCCCTGCAGTAGAAATAAACTTCTGGGTTTGATATTTTGGCATGCTAAACTCATTGTAAGCAATTGATACTTAAAGGACTCTTCTTGATTTTCTAACCTAAAGAGACTGTATATTCCCCTCTCCAATTACAGGAGACAGATATGTTAAAAAAGAAATTCTTATTTCTTTACATTTCATTTGCTTCTAGGTCATTTCTCTTTTCCATCTGGGAATGGCTTCTTAGCCTTCAAAATCAGATCAAATCTTAATCCTTAAATATTCTTTTGCTGAATTCCTCAGAAAAAGAATTATTTATTCCTTTTCTATGCCCTCATAATACTTACATTTAGCATGTTGTTACCTTTTTAAGTCTGTCTTTCCCATAAGTTGTTAAGATCTTTGAGAATAAATATAGTGCTTCATTAATTATTATGTATTTCCCTTCTAATGCCTAGAACAATAAGTATATAATTGTGAACTCAATTAATGTTTTATCCAAGCCTAAATTTAAGTTACATTTTCTCTACTGCACCTGAATGCATCCTTTTCGTTGCCTTCTTAGCAGTTTAAAGCCTACAGTATTCTAATAAAGTTAGCATCTCAAATTTAGTCTGGCCTCAACTTTCCCTAACCTTGTTGAAAGACTCATCATTACTCCCACTGACTTAGAGAAATTAAACTCAAGAAATAGTTTTGATCATCTTTCATGCATAAGGAACTGTTACTGGTAATATTTCCCCTTTAAACAAGTTAGCTTTTCTGAAGTCAACTGTATGTGTAAATCAAGTAAGGTCTAGCAAATGTAATAATTTCAGGAGCAACCTAAAGCCATCTGGACCCCAAATTATTGCATGACCAAATGTCTGTAATCTTCCAAATAGAAAATCTGTGTAAGGCGTTCTTTAGGTTAAGCATTTTCAAATGCAGTTTCTCCTGAAAGAATACAATATAGATGCTCCTCAACTTAACAATGGGGTTACAGCCCAAGAAACCTATCATAATAAAAATAAGTTGAAAATGCATGTAATATCCCCAAACATCATATGCTAGCCTAGTGTCTCTTATATGTACTCAGAACACTTGCATTAGCCTACAGTTGGGCAGAATCATCTAACACAAAATCTATTATATAATAATATTGAGTATCTCATGTATTAATATGTTGAATATATATTGCTTTCACGCCATTGTAAAGTAGAAAAACTGTAAGTAGAATCATCATTCATTGGGGACTGTCTATACCTCATTAGGGGTTCTCAGTCATAGCCTCTATTTCATGAAAATTATTTTAGAAACCTCTACTTTCTACCATCTGTGTCAGCACTTGACCAATCTGACAGCACACAAGACAATTTCTTGTCTGTCAACATTTTAAAAGCAAATGATTGCTAACCTCTTGGTTGTAGAATAAATGAAGAATCAAATGGAGGGAATGGTGGACAAGATGGCCTTTAAAGTCTCTTCCAAATCTAATACTCTAAGATGATCAAAATTGAATTATTTCAAGTCCCAGTACTTAAGTCACATTTTCACTAAATCAGTTGTTATATTTCCAAGTAGTATGTTTTCAAATCCCTTATTGTGTGCCACCTTTCCAATCCCTGATCAACATAGTTAATGTGCTCCCTGGTTCACCTACCAACCACCGAACATCATTCAGCATCTGCTTTGATCTTGCCTGGATCAGTATATGTGTGGGAGATGGAAACTGGATCTATGCGCCTTTTCTCCTTTACAGCAAGTCTCATCCTCCTGAGGCAGAGTCCCCTGAGTTAACACTGATTGTTTTTGCTACAAGTGGCAGAAGGAAGCCAGAGGCAGGTGAGAAGTTGGCTCAGTGGAGACTCCTGGGAATCCAAAATTACCTCTCACCTGCAGAAATGGGCTCAGAGAAGTCTTTCCCAAATGTTTGCTATCTCATCATCCTCCCTTACCACTTCCATTCCCTCATCGTAAGTGACTTTTGAACCTAGACTCTTGACCTCTGGTTCTGAAAATGTGACCCTAATCTTCCCACCATTCTCATAAACTCATGCACTTTCACATTTCCTGACTCACTTCAGAAATACAGAGACTATTTCCCCTCATCATTTTAGCCAATTACTTTTTCTGATAATGTGCTGAATCCCACCTAATATTATTCTTCCTTTGAGAAGCTGATAAGAGTTGCCTGTTTTTAAAACACACACACACACACACACACACACACACAAACACACTGGGGTTGTGGAGCTTCAGAAACTTTAATTTGAATTGTAGCTCAATTAAAGACCTGTTTACCTGAGCATTAGCTAAGCAACGCATATTGTTCTAAGCATAATGTATGTACTAATACAGTTCTCACAATTACTCTGTGAGGTTGGCATGATTGTTATTCCCATTTCATGTCTGAGAAAACTGAAGCCCAGAGAGTTTAATAAAGTATCCAAGGTCACACAATGCCTACAGAATTGTAAACCAAATCACTCTGACCCCAGAATCCAATTATCATCACCTCTAAGCTCCACTGCCTCAGAAATGTTCCTAATAGTCAAAGGATCATAACCATGGTCACATTACCATAAAGTGGCACCTGTTTTAAGGTCTGTGCTTTTAACTACTACTCTATCTATGTAGCCTCAGGTAGTTATGTATTTATTTCAACCAGTATTTTATTATGTATAAATGTGTGCTGTGAGAGTTAAGATAACCTGCAAACACTAACTATAATAGTTTTGAAGTGTGTTAGCTTACACTTCCCACTTCATGTAGCAGATGTCAAATACATGTTTGAAAATTAAACTTCTCCAAATAATTAACTTTATCTAAGTGACTTAGCATCTCACAACCTTATTTTCTTCACCTTTAAACTGAACATATTTGGGTTGCTTTGAGAATTACATGACAGGACAAGGCCTTCCAGCAAAAGAAAAGAAAATACCCATAATCAAACAAAATTAGGTTTATTGACTCACTACAATGTGGGTGAACACACACCACTGGAGCTGCGGGACATTTCTGTAAGAAAGTGTTAGATGGGAATTATTACAGGATGTGGGCTCACATTAGGCAATTTAAAGTGAGGAGGAAGGGTTCAAGAAAGCTAAACTTGGTCCCCTATTCCTTCCTTCTCCATTGTTAAGCACAATTATTGGCATAAAAGAGGTTTTTAATAACCATTTTTAGACTGTATTCTAGCCTGGGCAATAAACAAGAATCCCTCCCTCTTTCTTTCTCTCTTTCATTCTTTTTTTTCTTTCTTTTGCTGTTTCTTTCTTTCTTTCTTTCTCCTTTTCTCTCTTTTGCTAAAAAAAAAAAAAAAAAAAAAAAAAGAAAGCTAAACTTGCTCTGGATTTGGTCCTGTTAATTACTAGAAATAATTCCATGACTAGGTATCTTAATGAATCTTATTCATTAGAGTAGACTAAAGCTGTAATTGAGGAAGATCACATCAGTCACTCATTTTAGCTAGGAGAATAGATATATTTTTCTGATTGTACAGTGTTGTATGTAATTAGACAGGATTACTAAGTGGTATTTTTTTCCTCTCACTTCATTATGGTCACAGAGTGACTTTGTCTGATGTTGGTAATCTGTGAGAACATCATGAGCTAGGTTGTGTTTTGTTCAGATAAAATACATAAAGCGCAAAATACAGTCTTGTACATAGTAGGTGATCCATGAACTTTAAGTCTCTTTCTCTCCTACCCATCATACTCTTTTCCTTTCTAGTGTTTTTAACATTGACAATGTTGCCTATTGAATGAACTGTATTACAAAACAATCACAATAAACATGCAACTCTGGATTGTTCAGAATTTCGTTTTCATGGACTGAAATCCATCTCCTTGTCACTTCCCCTCATTGGTTCTGTGGCAACTCTCTGGATCCAACGTAACACAAAGTTCTGCCAATGCTAGAATCCAGCTTTCATGCCCTGCCTTGATGAATTTTCTGCAGCTAAATGGCCTCCAACTTGTCTACATATATGTAGAAGTGCCCTCATCATACTGATCCCTCTTTCTTAGACTGGTTCATCACTGTTTCACTCTCTGAAATGAACAACAAGGCTAAAGATATGTCATTCAAAAATAGAAATAAACTAATATCCTAGGTTTTAAAATCACACTCCACTCTGCTTGACCACTCCTCGAACACATTTCTCTTCCTGTTCTTGGGTCTCTTTCACCAAGTAACACCTACTTAACCTTCTGGTATCCATTCTAACATCATCTCTTTGAAGAACTCTTATCTGACCATTCTGTCTAAACATTCTGCCTTCCAACCCTTATTCTATCCATTGCTTCCTGGTCATTCTTTTTGTAACACCAGCACACATTTTAATTATATATTCGTATGTTTATTTCTGTCTTTTCAACAATAAATTATAAGGTCAATGAAGGTAGGAACTGTATTTTTTCAACACCGTCATTCGATTTCTATTTTTTTTTGCACAAAGTAGATATACAATAACTATTTGTTGGATGCATTAATTAAGAAAAGGCTACTCTGACTCCTCTACCCCTCTCCACCCACACATATGTACACAACATTTACATCAGGATAGGCCAGATTCTTCTGTTATAATTTTTAAGAATACTGTGTATTTCTGAATTCATCCCATTTCTAATAATTCATTGAATATGCATCTTTCATTTTTTTATTTTTAATTGTCACATAATAATTGTACATATGTACAGGGTAGAATGTGATGTCTTGATACATATATACATTGTGTAATATCAAATCAGGGTATTCAGCCTATCTGTCTCCTCACATTTTTAACGTTTCTTTATGGTGAATCCATCCAAAATGATTTCTTCTAGCTACTTTGAAATATGCAATACAATATTGTTAACCATAGTCACCCTACTGTGTAACAGAACACCAGAACTCCTTCCTCCTATCTAAATGTAATTTCATACCCTTTAACCAGTTTCCCATCTTTCCCCCCTCCCCTTTTCTTCTCTATCCTCTGGTAACCACATTCTATTGTCTACTTATATGAGATCAATTTCTTTAGATTCCACTTATGAGTAATATATATGATATTTGTCTCTCCATACCTGGCTCATTTCACATAACATCATGTCCTTTAGGTTCATTAATGTTGCCACAAATAACTGGATTTCATTCTTTTTTATGGCTGAAAGCTATTCTATTGCATATATATACCACATTTTCTTTATTTGTCGACAGACCCCAAAATATGAAAAATAAAACTGCCATATGGTTCAGCAACCCCACTACTAGCCATATAGCCATAACAAGTAAAATCAATATATCAAAGAGATATCTGCACTCTCTGTGTTTACTGTGGCAGTATTCTCAATAGCCATGATATAGAACCAACCTAAGTTTCCATCAATATCTATCTTTCAAACTGAATTGTAAGATTTCAAGGGCAAAGGCCATCTTTGTTCAATATTTGCATGTTCAGTGCTATATACTTATTGCCTAACCTGGTGTTTTTCATAGAAAACATATTCAATTCATTTAAAGAATATATTTAAAACACATTTTCCTCTTTCTGTACTTCCTCAGAGAGTTTTTTATGGACCTAGTACTTATTTTTTTGGTTTGAAACCCAAATACAAAACTCTTTTCTGCTTCCATTAGAGTTTGTCTTGTGAAATTCAGTATATTTTCCTAGTGCTTTAAGGTATTTTTAGATTTTTATTCTATTACCTTCCCTCTTATGTATTAAATCATTTCATGTTAACTAAAATTTGACAAGCATCTAGGTTCCCTTCTGGGTTATTAGTAAAACTTTTGGGTGTTACTGTTGATTAAGTAGAGACTACTGTGACAGACTCCTAGATACTTCTCTTCAAAGTCATTTGTAAATAAACATTCTTTAGGAAAAGTTATCCGTCTACCTATAAATTCTCCTAACAATACTGTCATCCAAGCCACATTATTTTTTTCTCCCCAAAGTGCATCCAGGATATGTTCTTAGGACTGGGAGCATGCAGAGAGAGTGAAATAAAAATTAAGAGCTTTAGAAATAACTACATAGAGCTAGGAGAGACATTGTGCAAAGTACCTAAGGATGCTGGCTCAGAATTCAGACACATCAGTGGGGAGATGCCAAGTTGGAGGCTAACATAAAAATAATATGTTTGTCCTGAGAATATAATTTGTCCTAAGATTAATTTGTCCTGAGAATATAATTTGTCCTTAGATTATAATTTAATCAATATGAAGTTTACCAGTCTATACAGGATACTAATAAATACTTCAGGGCAGGGGCACACAAACTTTTTCTTAAAGGGCCATATAGTAATTATTTTGGACTTTGGAAACCCTCCTCTTAATCTTGTGTTAGACATTGTCCTCTCTAAATCTCATGATTATGACTAAGATAACAAAAGCAAATACAACAAAAACAAAAATAAATAAATGAAACCTAATGAAACTAAAAAGTCCTGAACAGCAATAGAAATAATCACCAGAGTAAACAGACACCATGCAGAGTGGAAGAAAATATTCACAAACTATTCATGCAATGAAAGACTAATATCCATAATCTATAAGTAACTCAAGCAAATAATCTTATCAAAAAGTAAGCAAAGGACATGAATAGACAATTCTCAAAAGAAGGTATACAAACAACCAACAAATATATGAAAACAATGCTCAACATCACTAATAATCAGGGAAATGCAAATTAAAACTGTAATGAGATATCACCTTACTCATGCAAGAATGGCCATAATCCAAAAACCAGAAGCATTCTCTTTGAAATCTGGCACTAGACAAGGATGCCCTCTCTCACTACTCCTACTCAATATAGTATTGGAAGTTCTAGCCAGAGCAATTAAACAAGAAAAAGAAATAAAGGGTATTCAATTAGGAAAGGAGGAAGTCAAATTGTCTCTATTTGCAAATGAAATGATTATATATTTAGAAGACCCCATAGTCTCAGCCCAAAATCTTCTGAAACTGATAAGCAACTTCAGCAAAGTCTCAGGATACAAAATCAATGTGCAAAAATCACAAGCATTCTTATACACCAATAACAGACAAACAGAGAGCCAAATCATGAGTGAACTCCCATTCACAATTGCTACAAACAGAATAAAATACCTAGGAATACAACTAACAAAGGATGTGAAGGACCTCTTCAAGGAGAACTACAAACCACTGCTCAACAAAATAAGAGAGGACACAAAAAGATGGAAAAACATTCCATGCTCATGGTTAGGAAGAACCAATATTGTGAAAATGGCCATACTGCCCAATGTAATTTATAGATTCAATGCTATCCCCATCAAGCTACCAATGACCTTCTTCACAGAACTGGAAAAAACCACCTTACACTTCATATGGAACCAAAAGTGAGCCTGCATAACAAAGACAAACCTAAGCAAAAAGAACAAAGCTGGAGGCATCATGCTGCCTGACTTCAAACTGTACTACAAGGCTACAGTAATCAAAACAGCATGGTACTAATACCAAGACAGAGATGTAGACCAATGGAACAAAACAGAGGCCTCAGAGGCAACGCCACACATCTACAACCATTTGATCTTTGACAAACCTGACAAAAAACAAGCATTGGGGAAAGGATTCCCTGTTTAATAAATGGTGTTGAGAAAACTGGCTAGCCACGTGCAGAAAGCAGAAAGTGGACTTCCTCACACCTTACACTAAAATTAACTCCAGATGGATTAAAGATTTAAATATAAGACCTAACTCCATAAAAACCCTAGAAGAAAACCTAGGCAATACCATTCAGGACATAGGCATAGACAAGGACTTCATAAGTAAAACACCAAAAACATTAGCAACAAAAGCCAAAATAGACAAATGGGACCTAGTTAAACTCCAGAGTTTCTGTACAGCAAAAGAAACAATCAATCGAGTGAACCAGCAACCATCAGAATGGGAAAAAATTTTTGCAATCTACCCATTGACAAAGAGCTAATATCCAGAATCTACAAAGAACTAAAACAGATTTACAAGAAAAAACCAAACCCATTCAAAAGTGGGCAAAGGATATGAACAGACACTTTTCAAAAGAAGACATATATGAGGCCAATAAACATGATAAAATGCTCATCAATCACTGGTCATTAGAGAAATGCAAATCAAAACCACATTGAGATTCCATCTCATGCCAGTTAGAATGGCAATCATTAAAAAATCTGGAGACAACAGATGCTGGAGAGGATGTGGAGAAATAGGAATGCTTTTATACTGTTGGTGGGAGTGTAAATTAGTTCAAACATTGTGGAAGACAGTGTGGCACTTCCTCAAGGACCTAGAAATAGAAATTCCATTTGACCCAGTAATCCCATTACTGGATATATACCCAAAGGATTATAAACCGTTCTTTGTCGTTGCATATAAAAGAATTGTAAACATTATCTAGAATCAGTTAGTACAGATATGAGTACTAAATGATTGAGGCTTCCAAGTTTAGTTCTTGCCTAGCCAAGAGTATTGTTTCCTCTCTTTTATATCGCCACTTGTCAATAAAGAGTGCTTACTTGGCATTTATTCTGTATCAGAAATAGAGTGAGAAAAATGACAAGTTTTGGTATTATTGTTCAATGGCTCACTGCCTCATGGGCTTAGAAGCCAATACCATGACACCAGCTCATAAGAAAGAAAAGGCCTTATTTCAAGGTTGATCAGCAAGGAGGCAGGAGACAATGTTCAAATCTGTCTCCCTGAACTGAGGTCTGGGCACAAGTTTTATAGGCAAAGAGCAACTAAGACGGAGATAGGAAAATGCAACAAATCATTATCTGATTTGTTCCTGAGAAGAGGTTATGCTGATATGATTGTGCTGCAGCAAAACAGTTCATCCCTTCCTTTTTAATTTGGTCACCATTCTTTGGTCTAAATACTTAGATTCCGTATGTTGTTTACTTTTTTGTTCTGGTTGGCTCCAAGGTCACAAATCTGGTACACTTAGTTCATTTGGGCATGCTTGGGTTAATTACAACCTGAGGGTCTGTTGCAAGTAAAAAACAAGTCACCATTTTGTTGTATTTTTTTACTGACAAAGTTAAACCAGATTGAACCGGTTCTGTGGTTACACTGATACCTTCATCAAGCAATTCATTATTTGAGGAGAAAGATGAGATCTAAAATTATTTGTTAAAAACTAAAGTGAGAAAGTAGTATTCAACATGTTCAAAAATTCATAGTATCATACCTACTATTTGGAAAAACAGCATATGCTTATTGGAATTTAGAAATGAATAGAGGAATAATTTTTGAAGTAATCTATTTAAACATTTAATGTGCTATGCAATACACTGTTTTTTAAAACATGCTCTAAATGTTAGAAAAAATGATATGATATGCAACTAATGTAATGTGAGAAATAGGGGAATTCACAATAATTTGCTTATCTATTTATTTAATACATTTTTGAAACATCTTTTATGCCCCAGACTTTATTCTAAGAACTGGAGAAAATGAGACGCATATAACACTGTTGCTTCCTTTTAGATATTTATTACACAGAGTGGGAGGAGATGGGTCCTCAAATCACCTGATTTTTTTTTAAATATAAGTTTTTTTTAAACATAAGAAAAAATTTTAACTTCACACATACGATGAATTTTTGAACCCTTTAGAGGTATTATTTATTGAAGCAAATAAACGTATAACAAAATAACTAAGTAAATGAAGTGATACATCCCAAGGTCAGATGTCCTTGTTTGCTCAGTACAAATGTAGTTTATATCTGACGTCCCAGGGTACATTGATAGCATTTCAGTTTGTTCTCTGATGTACTTGAATTTAAATGTCCTATGAGATAGAATGTTAGCCTTGATGCTAGTACCGAGTGAATGGTCTGATTATGCTGCCTTTTAGACCTGACTGCTTCTTATTGCCTATGTTGCTAGAGACAATTTCCAATTGTCATCATAGGAGAAGTGGTCAAAAGTTGGACTTTATTTTGGGGGCTTACCCCAATATGTTACACTAAGGCACTACTTCTCAAACTTTTATTTTCATATCATAGCACTTATAAAAGGGACAGTATCTGTAGGGCACACTGAGGTGGACAGAAAAGCCACTTTCTGCTGGAGGAAACCAGCCCAAGGACTTCAATTCCCATAGGCCCTATCTGACCATTCATAGGGTGTGTGTTAGGGGCAGGATAACAGCACATTTGTTATTTGTATCTGTTGAGAAGCTCTGTGCTAAAGATGACCTCAGTTTTACATTCTAAAGGAAATAGCTAAGTAGGTCTCAAGAGAAAAAAAAAAGTGCATAATGAAAGGCAAGGGGAGTTTGCAGCTATAAATGGATCTGAAAAAAAAAAAACTGGTGGAGTTTCAGCAGGTCGCTCAATCTCTATCACACCCATTTGACTCTTAAGAGTTTGCTTATTCATTTATTCTTTTGTCCAAATATGAGTGGATACCAAGCACTATAGTACGAATTAATAGATATATGCCACTTTGAATTGTTAGATGACTACTTATGTCTTCACTACAGGATGTTGTCCCTCATGTTCTCTGCACAGTATGCACCCCACAGATATTAGCAATTAATAATAATTGCTGTAATGGTTTTAGTAATTATTATTACCACGATTAATGTGATCTAAGCCATTTCAATTTGAAGCATCCTCTAGTGCTGCCACCTCAGGGAAAGAAGAGTTTCTGTTGAGCCCATAATAGTTCCTGCAAAAAGAGTAATCTGAGTGAAGTGAGATACTGGAGGAGAGAAAAGGAGCCTAAAAGCAGTAGACTCAGCCTGTCAACAGAATAGAGTTTTGCACCTTGTATTTAGAGAAACAGCATAGACTTCTTGAAAGCAGGGACTACTCCTCAGTTTACAGAAAGATAAATTTGGACCCTTAGGTCAAAAGAAGATGTCTGTGTAAAACTAAGCATTATCAAAGAAATAAATCCCCACTGAAGACATTTATGTGGAAAACATTGAAGTAATAATGATTAATATTTATATGCTTAATATTCTTTTATTTCTCCATTTTGCATATAAGGAAACTGAGGTAGAGATAGTGTACTCCATATGATCACACAGCAAGTCATGGTGGAATTGATGTGTGAACACAGGCAGATAGGCTTCAAAGTCCACACTGTAACCCTGTCCTGATTCTGGGATACTGAGACGAACTTGTTTATGAAATACTTACTATGTGTTATTTAACTTTGGAACACTTTGATGTCAATTTTTTTAAAGGAAAACAAATCTGGCATCAGAGGGAGCTTATGTTTTTTGCCCAGAATCACAGAGACAAAAATGGCAACACCTGAATTTGTACCAATACTTTTCCATCTCTGCTCTGGAAATTCAGATCTTATGCATCTGGACCTAGTTCAGGTCCTGCTTTCCTCAAGAAGTGCCATAAGCATAGAATCAAAACTCCCTAAGCTGAGAGCAATGTGAGTACTCATCCACTGCCAGCCTTTCATTTTGCAGACAGAGAGAAAGAGGCTGAGGAGGGTCACTTGGTCAGCTGAAGTTGATTCAGAGTTAAATTTGTATCTCTTTACTGAAAATTCAATAGTCTTCCTAATTTTATTATGTAAATGTCGAGATGTTTTTCCTTCTTCAGAGGGATATTACAAAGATCAAATTTTTGAAAAATGAAGTCAACTGTCACTATTTCTGGCATAGTATAGACATACAGGAAATAAAGCAATAAGATCTGTAAGAATGAAGAAAACAAAAAAGTATTTAAGACTAGCCAATACTTAGTCTCTGCCAAGATCTGGTCCTTTTTTTCTCACTAATTTATACACCATACTCTAGCAGGTACTTGCCCCCCCAGTTCACACACCATTAAGGAATGGGGGATTACTCTGCTCAGGAGAGGAAGCAATAGAGGAGCTGGAGAGAAAAGAATTGTGAACAGGACTTCAGTTTTTTCTCCATCAACCTACCTTTGGTCACATTATAACCCAGAATCCCTGGATGCCACAAACTGATAAGCATTTTGCTCATGGCTCTCTGATCTAGATCTGCAACTTTATATAAGCTAAAATTTTAGACTTCTTTTTGACAACCTAGTTTTCCACCTTCTTAACCTTTCTCTAGGAATCTTATCTTGACTAAACCTGCCACTCCTAGCTTTAGTTTGTCTTCTTTCTTTCAGAATTGCACTGTCTCTCTAAGTCATAAATACAGTTTAATCACTTGTTTTACATACCTGTTTTTTTCCCCCTTTGTGGCACTTCTTTCCCATTAGAATGGGATAATCAGAGACCATAGCCCCTTTCTCTTTACATCTTCCAACTCTGACCAATTCAGGCATGGGTGTGTGCAGCACACTTGCCTACTGATCTATTTGATTTCTGTACTAGTGTTTTCTGACTCTGAACACATGATTCACAAACCATCCAGCTGATTCTCACAATTACCAACAAGCTGGGCTATGACAAATTAGATCATTGAGGTTCCCTTAAGATAGTTCTGATCCTGCCAATAACCCTTCTAAAAGCCTCCTTCACCTCCCTGTTGCGAAGGCTATAGATGATAGGATTGAGGAAAGGGGTAACAAGGGCATACACCAAAGCAATAAGCTTGTCTGTGCCCTCAGGTCGACTTCCAGGTGAGCCCACATATACTGTGAAGGCAGAAGCATAGAATAGTGCCACCACAGTCACGTGGGAGAAACAAGTGGAGAAGGCCTTGGCACGACTGGCAGCTGAGGGTAGCTTCAGCACAGCATTCAGGATACCTCCATAGAGCCCCAAAATGAGTACAAAGTTGCAACCAGTGGCCACACCAATCACGGTGCCATGGGCCCTAGCATGCCAGCTTGTGTCCACACATGCCAACTGCATTAGTGGTGCCAAGTCACAAAAGTAATGGGCCACCTCTTTCAAGCAGAAGGGTAGAGTGGCAGTGAGGGTGGCTGGCACAAGTGCAGATGAGAAGCCAGCCACCCAAGTGGCTCCAGCTAGTCGTAACTGTACCCGTCTGCTCATGAGTCCATGGTAGTGGAGTGGGTGGCAGATGGCAAGGTAGCGATCCAGTGCCATGACACCCAACAGGTAGCACTCAGTCATACCTAAGGAATGAAAGACATACAGCTGAATAAAGCATACAGCTGGTAAGATGGGTGAACACCCATGGAGCAAGGTATGCAGCAGTGTAGGCACTGTGGTGCTGACATACATCACCTCTGCAAAAGAGAGAACACTGATAAAGAAATACATGGGAGTGGACAACCCAGAATCTAACTGTACCAGGACAATGACAAGAATGTTCCCTGCAAGAGTGAGGAGATAGATGCACAGGGTCCCCAAGAAGGCAAGAGGTTGTAGGGTCCCAGTGGTTGTGAAACCAGCAAGGATAAAACTCTGGATCCAGGTATGATTGGCGTGATCCATAATTCCAAGGAACAAGGGATAAAGATAGAATATAAATTACCTCAAGCTTCTTGTCTATTCAGAAAATCTGAGCACTTGAAAGGAACTTGAGACATTATCTAATCAATGTGCCTCACTTTACAGTAGAGGAACTGAAGCCCCAAAAGCAGAACTGGTTGTCCCCATATCCTAGTCTCTTGGTAACAGTGCTGGGATTAGAAACCAAGGCTCCTAGTCCCAGTTAAACCCTTTCCTTTCTATGTTATAATATTGTGCCCCAGTGACTCAGTGATTTTCTTCCCTACTCCACCATCAACTAATAAGAGAGCCAGAAAGTTCCTATTGCTATCCCTCTGTAGTTTCCAATGATAAAATAACCAACAGTATTTATTTGGCTGTGGAGAAGGGAGAAAAGTCATCTCTCAAAAATGAATGTTGAAGCTTCTTTCAGGAAGCCCCTCCGAGGTGTTAAGACTATCCTGGTAAGGACTAGAAGAAGAAAAAATGGAAAATGAAAGAAATGGAGAATCTTTGAAAACTATAAAATCCTAGGCCCATGGTGCCTGATGATAATTCACCCAGTGGATACACCGTGCTGGGTGAAAACATGATCCCCAAAGGATATTTGCTAGGAATTCTCAAAAAGGAAAAACCATGAAGTCAAGAAGAAGCCAAGAAGCCAGCAGTCTGGTCTAACAGGGAGAGTCTCTTCTTTTTTTGAGACGGAGTCTTGCTCTGTCTCCAGGCTGGAGTGCAGTGGTGCAATCAGATCACTGCAACCTCCGCCTCCTGGGTTCAAGCAATTCTTCTACCTCAGCCTCCCGAGTAGGTGGAACCACAGGCACGTGCCACCACGCCCGGCTAATTTTTGTATTTTTAGTAGAGATGGGGTTTCACCATGTTGACCAGGATGGTCTCGATCTCTTGACCTCATGATCCGCCCACCTCAGCCTCCCAAAATGCTGGGATTACAGGCATGAGCCACCGCGCCCGGCCGAGCCTCTTCTGAAGTCAGATATCTGGTTGCCACTCAGGGGCAATGGACATTAGGTTGAGCAACTTTTTACTTAACCTCAGCTTCCTCTTCTCAAAAAAAAAAAAAAAAAGCCTGAGTTTGTTTCCTAAAAGACTCTTATGACACAGCTAACATATGTTTCTCTAAAGTTATCGGAAACCGATTATGGGTTTTGAGGGGAATCAACACTGATGTCACTTGAGTTTTCCTCCCACTCCCTAATAAGCCTCATTCAAATACAGTTCAAAGCCTTCATCTCGTTGTCTTCTTTAACTACTATCATCTTTTCCGCACCACTCCTGCCCATTACCTGATGGTTTTGATCACATTAGAACTTACAGCATTCTCCTCAGCATCCTTTCTACCCTGAGACACTCCGCTACTTATATTTCACATTCCTGGAAATGCAGGGCTCCCAGGGGCTCCTTGCTGTATGTTCCCTGGAGTTGCTAAGTGTGTAAAGCTTTCAGTGAGGACTTCTCTGGGGCAAGAAGTTGTGCAAAAGGAATTGCAGCAAGGAAGCTCTGTTTCTCAAATAACTTTTCTCAGTTCTGCAAACGTCACTGTGGACTTTAGAATCCAATCCCAGGGGCATTGCCTCCTCTGGGCCACTAGAAGTTTTGCAAGTCCCACATAGACTTTAATAAAAAGAGACAAATCCAACTCATATATCCTTGTGCATACAGGGAGAACAACACCTTGATCACTCCAAAAATGAGTTTAATGTTCTTAAAAATTACTTTGCAAAAAGACTTCTCAATCAGTTGCATCTCTACTCCATTCTAATAAGATCGGCCAAATGACCAGAAAGGAGGAAATAATCTGTTTGTCCATCTTTTTTAACTTGTGTGTTATACTTTCATTTTAATACACGTGCAGTCCATGTGCAGGTTTAATACATGTGCGATGCATATGCAGGTTTGTTACATAGGTAAACTTGTGTTGTGGGGGTTTGTTGTACAGATTATTTTATCACCCAGTTATTAAGCCTAGTATCCATTACTTATTACTTATTTTTTTCTATTTTTTTTTTCCTTCTTTTTTCTTTCTTTTCTTTTGTTTTTTTGAGATAGAATTTTGCTCTTTGTTGCCCAGGCTGGGGTGCAATGGCACGGTCTTGGCTGACTGCAACCTCTGCCTCCCAAGTTCAAGCGATTCTCCTGCCTCAGCCTTCCAAGCAACTGAGATTACAGGCGCCCGCCACCATGCCCAACTAATTTTTGTGTTTTTAGTAGAGATGGGGTTTCACCATGTTGGTCAGGCTGGTCATGGACTCCTGATCAGGTGATCCGTCCGCCTCAGCCTCCCAAAGTGCTGGGATTACAGGCGTGAGCCACTGTGCCAGGCTCCGGTTGTTTTGACCTCTCCCTCTTCCCACTCTCCACCCTCCAATAGGCTCCAGTGCATGTTGTTCCCCTCTGTGTGTCCATGCGTTCTCAACATTTAGCTCCCACTTATAAGTGAAAGCATGCAGTATTTGATTTTCTGTTCCTGTACGAATTTGCTGAGGATAATGCCCTCCAGCTCGGTCCATATCCCTGCAAAAGTGTTTTTCCATTATTAACCTTACCACAGTGTGAGAAAGATCCACAGTGCCATCACTTCTGCTTTGACTATCTCTGTCTCCACAACAATCACCATCACCACTACCCTCACCATCTCCCCTATCATTTATTCATTGATTTAATCATTGTCAAATACTCGCAATGTGCCAAGTAGTGCTGTAAACCACCACAACCAGTATTGCTATCATTGTTTATACAACCACCATATTGATTTTATATGTGGCATTTACATATGTTTATTTATGTTTTCATCATCACTTTCATTTTCATCACTATCAGCATTGTCTTCATGAAAGCCTTATGGTCGGTACACGGACTCTGACCTCAACTGAACACAATCCCTAAGCATGTACCGGACAGATAGAGAGGCTGTATAAATAACAGATTGAAGCACTGATCCACTGGAGAATACATTTGAATCACTTGTAGATTCAAATGTGGTTTGATATTTAGGAATCAGAGGGGAAAATAACCCACACAAGATAATAGAAAAATTAAATTGGATATCAGAACATTCACTCTAAAGCATTTTCACATAGATCACATCAATACAGAGGAAACCATTGAGTCTCCTCTTATCAACTTGAAAAATTTCCTGAGAGAGCTGGATTTAAACAGCAGGAAAAGATGATATTTTATTTGGAGTGTTTTACTGTAGAAAATATTTTAACCTCAAGATTGGAAGACTCTCTCAAGTAAAAATAAATCCAGGCGCTTGAGTATTTAGAGGTTCTCATTCAGCTTCTGCCTTGAGCCAAGATTCCACTTCACCTGAAACAAGTGGGCTATAAATCTCCCTACTAATGTAGTCAGTCTCTGTTCTGGGTAATCCAGGAACAGTAAACTCATGCTCAGGGAGTAGGAGCTTGCCTGAGTGGGGAGGCACTATTGAGATATGAAAGTTCTTGATGAGTTCTGAAAAGCTGTAGCAATGTGTAGGGTCTGTAGAAGTTCTGTGCATTGAGAGGAGAGACAAGAAGGCACAGGTACCTCTGCTCAGAGGCCGAACACTATGCAAAGCACCTGGGAATCTTTGCGCAATGTGTGCAAAACAGGTCTTCAATATTTCCTCATCAGCTAGATCTGAGGCAGTTGCGTTGAACTTCCCTATCCTTAGCCAGTCTAGATTTTTTGCTTCCTCTTCCCTTTGGCCACACAAATGGAGCCCTGGACCCACTGCTGAACTGCCAGTGTTATGCATGGCCTGTTTGGGGGACCTGGGTACCTCAGTATCTCATAGAGAACATGAGAGCCAGACCTATCCAGTGAAGCAAATCCTCCTACAAAACTTTTTTCCTAAGCAACTCAGGGGACTAGAACAAAGTGCTAACAAGTTTTGTTAATGAGAAAGCAAACAAGCTGCTTAATTGAGCTGGGAAAGCCAGGGAGAGACACAAGGAAATAGTTCCCAGGAGGGAGCTGGTGCCACGGAATCATTCACAGCCTCAACTTCTGTAATTATCAACATTTTCTCTACAGAGACCACCCCCTCCATGAGTTGTGGAACAGGGAGCTTTGGGGAGGCTTCAGTTTTCTCCTCTTTCTCCCTCAATTAATGCTAATTGGGAACATGGGAATGTCGATCAGGATGTCAAAGAAACAGCTCTAGAATACAGTCCAACTAGGAGTCCCTTTCCCAGGCCTGATTAGGAGACTTTGCCTAAACTACACAGAAGGGAAACGTTTCCTACATTCATAGGAGTTGCTGTGGAGATGTCGATTAGGAGTCAGGAGACCTGGCTTTTAATCTAGGCTTTGCTACTAACTAACTCTTGCACAAAGTGGGTCACACACATTCCTTGAGCTTCATACATTTTTAAGTTTTTTTGAACTATGATAAATGGTGTTTCTCATTTTGAAACCAGGGTAAAAGCATCAAGAAAAAGCAGATCAAGTTAATTGCTTGACTCCTTTAAAACACAACAAAGCAATCCAACACACAAAAAGAGGAATGTACACCATGGGAGTTCAAAATAAAAAAAAGGTGTGACCATACTTGTTTGTTCTTTCAGAGCATTTTTTAAACTGTCATTTCCTTTAAAAAAAAAAAAAAAAAAAAAAAAAAGCAGTCAGCTCCTCTGCCTGTCTGCACATCTCTGGTTCTCTGCAAACCCATCCACACACACATAGTGCTGTTTCTCACGACTCACTCTCAGACGCTACTAAAAGATAAAACCACAAATGCAATTTTCAGTGTTGGTTATAATAGAACATACAGTCAGAAAACGGAGTTTTAATTCTAATTCCATAAATCATCATTGTAAATTGTAGTACAATTTAGCTAACCCTTTTTGCCTCATTTGCAAAACTGAAAATAATACTTAATAGTAAGGTTGCTGAAAGAATTAAGAAAGATAATTTAAGTTGGCATATAGTAGGTGCTTAAAAAATTTGTTGATTCCTATTATTGTTCACATCATAGTTACACATATCATACGTAATAGAACACAAAGACTCCTGAATCCATAAGCGTATCATTCCGTTCAGAAGTTCAACAAAGGGCCAAAATCTCAAACAGTTTTTATTTGCGCAGAATAAGAGCGCCCCTTCAGAAGTTCTGCAATTACTTATTGACTAGACTGCTTAAAAGTGGTCAAAGTCACTTCTGAAACTGACCTAGACTCAGTTCTCTTGGAGGATATAAACTTCACTTCCAACAAAGGGCAAACAGACCATGGTGCTCTTTTGGCCATGGCCTAGAAACAAAACCCAGAGATATAAAACGTTTTAACTTAACGCATACCAGCCTTGAGAAGTTATTGGGAAGAATCAGGGAATATGAAAAAGAATGGTGATTAAAGTCTGGCGTAGAGAAGAAGTTCAATTAATACAAGTTCTTGTCTACTTTTAGCAGTAGCCAGACTACTAAAATCCTATCACAGGGCAATCACTTTTGAGCCCACTGACAGGACTGCTTACAAGCTCTCCTCTTCCTGGATGTTTTATGACAAAGAAATTTTGTTATCTTTAATACCTTCTTTCTTGTTTAATATGCTTTATTTTTTAGAGCAGTTTTAGATTTACGACAAAATTAAATGGAAATCACAGTTTCCATATGCTCCTCACCCTACACATGCACTACTTCCCTCATCATCAACATCCCCCACCAGAGAGGTACATTTGTTACAATCAGTGAACATGTGTCCAACATTGACACATTCTGCAATTTATATTAGGGTTCGATCTTGGTATTGTACATTCAAAACATTTAGACAAATACAAAATGACATGTATCCACCAGTGTAGTATCATACATCACTGGCCTAAAAACGATCTGTTCTCCATTTACTCCTTTTCTTCTCACAACCAAATGGCAACCACTGATTTTACTCTCTCTATACTGTTGTCATTTTAGAATTATACAGTAGGTAGCCTTTTCAGATTAGTTTTTTTCATTTAATTATACACATTTAAGGTTCTTCCATATCTTCTCAAGTCTTAATGTCACATTTCTTCTAGGGTTGCACAATCTTCCATTGTCTGGATATACTACGGTTTATTGAGCCACTCACGTACTGAAGGACATTTGGTTGCTTTTGAATGTTGAGTAAAGATATTATAATCATGTCTGAAAGTTTCTTATGTGGATATAAGGTTTCAACTCCTTTAGGTAAATACCAAGGAGAACAAGTGCTGGAATGTATGAGTATTTTTAGTTTTCTAAGAAATTGTCAAACTGTCTTCCAAAGTGGCTGTACCATTTTGCAATTCCACCAGTGACTAATAAGAGTTCTGTTGCTCCACATCCTCACCAGCATTTGGTATTGTCAGCATTTTGGATTTTAGCTACTCTAATAAATGTGTAGTGGTATCTCATTATTGTTCATTTGCAATTCCCTGTGAACATATGATGTCGAGCATCTTTTCATATGCTTATTTGTCATATACATATCTTCTTTGATGAAGTATATGTTTAGATCTTTTCCCAATTTTTAAAAATCAGGTTGTGCATTTTCTTATTAAGTTTTAATAGTTCTTGTATATTTGTGAATCTATAAATCAAGTTGGGAAGAACTGACATCTTGACAATCAATCTTGAGTCTTACTTCCCATGAACATAAAATACCTCTCCTTTTGGTATTTTTATCTTTCTTTCATGAGAGTTTTATAGTTTTCCTTACATAGATACTGAATAAATTTTGTTAGATTTGTACCTACTACAGTCTTTTATCAGATATATCTTTTGCAAATATTTTCTTTCAATCTGTGGTTTGTCTTTTTATTCTCTTGAAAATGTCTTTTGCAGAGTAGATTTTTTTTTTTTTTTTTTGAGATGGAGTCTCACTCTGTTGCCCAGGCTGGAGTGCAGTGGTATGATCTTGGCTCACTGCAACCTCCACCTCCTGGATTCAAGCGATTCTCCTGCCTCAGCCTCCTGAGTAGCTGGGACTACAGGCATGTGTCACCATGCCCAGATAAATTTTGTATTTTTAGTAGAGATGGGGTTTCACCATGTGAGCCAGGTTGGTATTGAACTCCTGATCTCAAGTGATCCACACCCCCTGACCTCACAAAGTGTTGGGATTACAGGAGAAACTCTTAATTTTAATAAAGCCCAACTTTATTAATTACTTCTTCCATGAGTTTTATTTTTAATTTCTTTAGGAACCTCCATACTAATGTGGCTGTACAATCTACATTTCTGTCTACAGTTTACAGGGGTTCCCTTTTCTCCACATCCTCACTAACATTTGTCTCTTATCTCTTCGATAATAACCAACCTAACAGATGTGAGGTGATACAGATGTGAGGTATTAATTTGCATTTCATGAATAGTTAATGATGTAAAATGACATTTAATATACTTGTGCTATCAACAGATTGATTCTAAACTTTATATGGAGTGGCAGATATGTAGTATGAATGATTCTAGAGATCCGTAATACAACATAAGGACTACAGTTAATAATTTTGTACTGGACTTAAGATTTTTGCAAAAAGATTAGATTGTTGGTGCTTATGCTACAAAATGAAAAAGGTAACTTTGTGAGAATATGGATATGTTAATTGCATCACTATAATAATCATTTCAATATATGTAAATATATGAAATATCATGTTACATTTTTAAAATATATGCAATAAAAATATGGAAAAAAATGTTGATATGCACAAAATATCTTACTAGGATTTAATTGGGATTGCACTGAATCTATAAATCAAGCTGGGAAGAACTGACACGTTGACAATCAATATTGAGTCTTATTTCCCATGAACATAAAATACGTCTACTTTTATTTAGTATTTTCATGGTTCTTTCATGAGAGTTTTATAGTTTTCCTTGCATAGATATTAAATATATTTTGTTAGAGTTGTACCTACTTCATTTTTCTTTATGCTAACAGAAATGCTACTGTGTTTTTAATTTCAAATTCTACTTGTTCATTCCTAGCATTTAGGAATGAAATTTCATATATTAACCTTGTATCCTGCAGTCTTGCTATAATCATTTATTAGTTCCAGGAGTTTTTCTCTTGCTGTTGTTGATTCTTTTGGTTTTTCTACATAGATAATTATGATATCTGTGAAAAAAGATGGTTTTATTTCTTTTTTCTCAATCTATACAGCTTTTATTTCCTTTTCTTGTCATATTGCATTTACTGGAACTTCCAGTACAATGTTGAAATGGAGTGGTGAGAGGGAGCATCCTTGCCTTGTTCCTCGTCTTGATAGGAAAGCTTGGGATTTCTCACTATTTAGTATGATGTTAGCTATAGGTTTCTTGTACACATCCTTGATCAGATTGATAAAGATCCCCTCTATTACGACAAATTGTTTTAAAGTCACCTCTTCAATGTTTTCCTGCTTTGAAATTTCTCCCATCAAACACCCTAAATCATCTCTCTCAAGCTCTAAGACAAAAATCTCTAAGGGAGGGGCAAAATGCCGCCAGTCTCTTTGCTAAAACATAACAAGAGTCACAGAGTAACTTTTGCTCCAGTTCCCAACAAGTCTCTTATCTCCATCTGAGACCACCTCAGCCTGGATCTTATTGTTTATATCTCTATCAGCATTTTTGTCAAAGCCATTTAACAGGACTCTAGGAAGTTCCAAATTTCCCCACATTTTCTTGTCTTCTTCTGAATCTTCCAAACTATTCCAACCTCTACCTGTTACCTAGTTCCAAAGTTGCTTCCACATTTTTAGGTATCTTTTCGGCAGTGCCCTACTCCTGGTATCAATTTACTGTATTAGTCTGTTTTAATGCTGCTGATAAAGACATACCCAAGATAGGGCATTTTACAAAAGAAAGAGGTTTATTGGACTTACAGTTCCACATGGCTGGGGAGGCCTCACAATCGTGGTGGAAGGCAAAAAGGTGCAAGTCACATCTTACGTGGATGGCAGCAGGCAAAGAGAGAGCTTGTGCAGGGCAACTCCCATTTTTCAAAACTATTAGATCTCAAGAGATCCTTTCACTATCATGAGAACAACATGGGAAAGACCTGCCCTCATAATTCAATCATCTCTCACCAGGTCCCTCCCACAAAAAAGTGGGAATTATGGGAGCTACAAGATGGGATTTGGATGGGAACACAGAGCCAAACCGTATCACGGCAGAAAGCTGTCCTGAAACGTGGTAACTCCTGTCATAAGGTCCTTTGGTACCCAAACACTGAAGTGGGGCTCCCAATGAGTTTTCCTGGTATTTCTCTTTACCCTTTAACTTAAGACCTGCTCAAGGCATCAGCATAAGTGAGAAATTGAAACAATGAACACCCACGTGTTAGTGGCTGTCATTCTAGATCCTCTTGGCTTTTTCTGATTTACTCTTGCCTTAATGGGGTTATTCAGACAGTTTCCAAACCCAAACTTTTTTTTTTTTTTTCTTAGAAAAAGAGAGAAAAGGAGAAAGAAAGAAACAGCAAAAGAAAGAAAAAAGAATGAAAGAGAAAGAAAGAGGAAGAGATTTTAGAAAAAGAGAAAAGGAGAAAGAAAGAAACAGCAAAAGAAAGAATAAAAAAAGAATGAAAGAGAGAAAGAAAGAGGAAGAGAAACAGGGAGAGAGAATGGGATTCTTGTTTTATTGCTCAGGCTAAAATACAGTCTAAAAATGGGTATTAAAAACCTCTTTTATGCCAATAATTGTGTTTAACAATGGAGACAGGAAGGAATAGGGGATGAAAATAACAAATAAGCAGCCAACCAATATTTTGATTAAACCTGTGAAATGCTATGCAATTGCTGGGGAGTGATTTACTTCCAGTTATGTAGTCACTTTTAAAATAGGTATAATGTGATACTGAGAAAAATGTATGTTTTGTGGATTTGTGGGAGGAGAGTTCTGTATTTATTTGTTAAGTCTAGTTGTTCCAGGTCTGAGTTCAAGTCCTGGATATCCTTGTTGATTTTCTAT
>PVKP010033448.1:0-25026 GCA_004027715.1 Plecturocebus donacophilus | reverse complement strand
AATAATAATATTGGTTGGAAAAAATAGGGAAAAGTAACCCATGTATATTTAAAAAACCAAGCCAACACTAAACCTTTATTTGAAGAAAGTAAAAGTCTATACCCAAACCCAAACATGATTTCCCTATAGTGTCAATGTTCAGATATTGGGCCTGGTGCCCTCATAATACATTTGCCTAACACCACAGTAAATTTTTTCATTGTTTTTTCCCAACTAGGATGACAACCACCTAACCTACATAATATTAAGCAGACATTTAGTTCCACTGATATGAACAGCCAAGAGATTAATGCTGACAGAGCTAAATTACACAAGAGTCAAGAGATGTGATCCAACAATACAATTATAATTATCACTAGGGGAGGTAAGAGATGGACATATTTTCATCTACTAAGAGCTCTGAATTAAAGGGCCAAATACTTAAATGCCACTTTTACTCATTTGGTAACTAGGGGTAGTCCAAATTCTATAATTATCTGACTTTGCATGCATTAAAAGCAGCTTGGTTTTAGAGGCTTCTGATAACAATGTTACAATTAACAGTCTATTTTTCATTTTCAGCCACTATTTCAAGAGAACTAAAATAATCAACAATAGTCATATGAATAATAAAAAAGAACTACTCCTCATTTTCTTCTGATTTTGTTTCAGTATATTTGCTATGAAATGAATTATCTTTTAACTTAGATTTTTATTTATTTTGTGTGATATCATAAAATAATTAAGAAATTCCCACAGCATTTTTTCTTCCCTAAAAGTATGCTGGAAAAAAAGAAATATGATATCCATTAAAAAAATAAGATTTTAGATGAAAGTTCTTAACAATATGTTAAAGCATTTTACTTCTTGAGTGGTGCATTATAGACACTTAAAGCTATGAACACCTGAAGCTTTAATAATCCTTTTGAGTAGTGTATCTATTAGAATGATATTTATTATAAGGATAGAATTAGAAATTATGTTCTTAGGCAATTATAAGTCTATACCATTAAGTTATTTTTACTCCAGTATATGAATCATTACTTTGAATAATTTATATATTAGAAAGTAATATTCCTTAGCAGTATACAACCAGCATATGCCATTTGCTGTAAATGAGTTTCTGTATTATAAATAGGTAATACAGTCAGAATGAAATTGAGGAAACCATCTTCCTTTTGGCTTTCCTTAGAGACATTCTGGGTGATTTTAACAAGTTCAATAAGTTTTGTTTTTTTACTAACTCCCTCCACATTGAAGTTTGTTGATTTCCTATGAAATTTTCTACCTTTTGAGACAAGGCATTAACTTGTTTTCTTTTTTTTAGATAAAGATAATTCATAGAACAACATTCCCTTTTAATGACTTTGAGATGGAATACAACAAGTCCCTTCTATGTCAAACTCCCAATTGCAGCTACTCATGACTAAATCATACTGAACACCAAAGAAAGCAGCAGTTGGTTACTTAACAGCTTTCTTGAGAGAATTTGAAAATTGGGAGGTGGGTACTTCAGGATAACAATACTTGAAAGCTATCATCATAGTGAGCAAGTCTTGTATCAATGTAAAAATCTGCATGCATTTAAAAAGATTCCCAAATTGATATATATCATTTTCTCATTTATTATTTTATCTCCCTAGAAACAATAGTTCTAAATACGTTAATAAAGCCAGTCACACAGTATCATTCAGTTTCAAAAGTTGAGGAAAGAGCTTTGGATTTTCGGTCAGAAGGCACAGATTTCAGTTTTCACTTGTATGACCTTCAAGTTTCTGGGTTCAGTGTCTACATCATTGCCATGGGGCTTCAATATAGTATTCATGGCTTTCTCACAAACTAAGATGGAGTTGGGGGTGTAGCCAAGGAGTGGAGGAGGATTCTTAACACCTCTTCCCTCAATGCTTAGGAGCAGGGGCTAAGGTTGGAATATCTCTGTTATTTGGAGACTTTATAAAGGAATGACTCAGTACCATCTAAATTCAAAAAAGCAGAATGTGCTGAGTTCCCAGGTTTGTTTTCATAATTTTTCATCAATTGTGATATCTAAACAAGCTATAAAATGTGTCTAGGCCTGGCACAGGAGTTTGCACCTGTAATCCCAGCACTTTGGGAGCTAGAGGCAAGAGGATTGCTTGAGCCCAGGAGGTTGAGAGCCAGCCTAGGCAACCCAGGCAGACCTTGTCTCTACAAAAAATGTTTTAAAAAATTAGCTGGGCATGGTGGCACATGCCTGTAGTCCCAGCTACTCAGGAGCCTGAGATGGGAGGATCACTTGATCCCAGAAGGTCAAGGTTGCAGTGAACACTGATCACATCACTGCATTCCAGTCTGCGCAGTAGAGTGAGAGCCTATCTAAAAAACAAAATAAAATGTGTCTTAGTTAACATAGTTAACATGGTTCCCCAAATATTTGGCATCATGTTTTAAGATATTTTATAACTTCAGACTACACAAATAAATAGGTACCTGAACAGTAATATTGAGAACCTCTTTTGATGTTGATTTGCATTTGACACAATAGAATCTGTTTTTAGCAATGTGGTTTTAAAAACATTTATTTTCTAATCCCACATCAACCCTCCTCTGTTTCTTAACAATTTAAATGAGAAGTTATTGTTTTGCTTTTTTTTTTTTTTTGAGGTAGATTCTTGCTCTGTCGTCCAGTCTAGAGTGCAGTGGTGCTATCTTGGCTTACTGCAACCTCTGCCTCCTGGGCTCTGGTGGCCCACCCACCTCAGCCTCCTGAATAGCTGGGATTACATGCATGTGCCATCATACCCAGCTAGTTTTTGTCTTTTTAGTAGAGACGGGTTTTGCCATGTTGGCCAGGCTAGTCTCAAACTACTGGCCTCAAGTGATCTGCCCACTTTGGCCTCCCAAAGTGCTGGGATTATAGGCCTGAACCACAGCACCTGGCCTATTTTGCATTTTTGCTTTCACTTTGTTTTCAGACTATTTTGATGGGAATCAACAATTCTTAGATTAGTCTGAAGAGCCCTTTCAGTACTGAAATTTTGTATTCACTTAAACCTAAGATAAGTAGAAACAAAAATTGTATCTAATGAACATTAGTTCCAACTTGTTCATTTTCAAAATAAAGGCAACAAATATGAAAAAACTTCTATCATTAAAAATATCTAAGAGGTTTATAGTTGTATTTATCCTGTTTACTTCAAGTGAAAAGTCATGTTACATTTGAAAGCCTTCATCACAATTGTATTGAAGACAGTTTCCTATACTTGGATAATTCCAGTTGGTGACTCCCAACTAGGCAAAACTTTTTGCCTTTTAACACATATAATTTACTAAATGAACAAATAAAATTAAATTTATAACAATTAAAAACAATATATCAATGCATGCCAATTTAAATCTTAACTTACTCCAACTGACCAATATAAAAGCCTGAGATTATCAATGTTTGCATAAAACCTGCTCTATAACATGTTCGGAATAAATTAGAAACACTCTTGATATGATACACCTATACCATATACTTCCTTTTCTGAATTTTTCTTTTTTTCATACACAGTAAAGTAGATAGATTATTTCCAAGTCAATTGAATAAAGTATTACTTATATCTAAAAATATACAGAAAATATATCTTAGTTATGATATCAAAAGAGAGAAACTACATTATGCCAAGAGTTTTAAACAGAGAAAAACTATAAAGGAAATTGCAAGTAAGTTTTTTTTATTGTTTATGTCTATTTGTATTTTTTTTTAAGTTCCAAATATAAAGGCTACTTTAGAGAAATAAAAACCTTCAAATATTTGGCAGTCTCAAACACTCATCCTAGAAATTTTCTTCACAGATGAACCTTTATGTTATAACGAACCTCAGTCACAACTAACTATTACTTTTGGATTTGCAAAAGAACAAACAATTCTAACACACCATTTTCAAAATGGAATATTACAACTGGCATAAAACACACTTTATATATGGATTATAGCATATCTTAGTGAAATTGAAACTGTAAAAAATATTTCAAATAAAAATTTCGAAAATAACTGTTTTGAGCATAAAATTAGTACAACAAAAAGACTTGAAAATTTTTAGCAAAACAAGTTTCATCAAAGCAGTATGAGAGTTATCTTCAAAAAACCGTGTTTATCAAAGGCATCTTTGTTGGCAAAGCATTAACTGTTTTGAGCGATGTAGCCTTTAAGAAAATGAAGCTGTAGATTCAGTTGAGTTTCAAAAAAGAAGACAAAAGAGAGAGAAAGTAAATAGAAATTAACCAAAATACCAAATTCTACTTCTAAAACTCCTCTTAAAAGTTATCATTTGATTCAAGTGTTAATCCTCTCTTTCTTTGAGTCCACTGTGGTAACTAACATTTAATATTAAAGTAAAATGCCCTAAGGAAGGACTGGTACAATAAGAGTAAAGTTGATTAAACTATATAACATATAAACTTTAAAGCTAGCTAAATCTTGATTTTTCTTAAATATTTTAAAACCTGTTTTGTCTAGAATTATATTGCCATTTTATGTAGCACGTATAAATTTTACTTTGATTAGTAGATGTTCTTTACATAAACACATTAAGGATATAATTGATAATATCTATTAGAGAAATGAGCTCATTAATTCACAATATTTGGGGTGACAATCATCACTGAAGATAAAACAAAAATGCAGGACATTTTGCTTGGATATTGCTCTGAAAATAAATAATACAGTATTAAAAAAATATGAGTGGAAGATTTAAGGAAAGTATGCTTACACATGATTGATCCCTTAGAAAGCTGCATGGTTTATAAAGGCACTGGATGACATGGAGATTTTCTGGTTTTAAATACATACACTTTGCTCCACAAAGTTATGTATTTGCTATTATC
Organism: Plecturocebus donacophilus; assembly: GCA_004027715.1. Lineage (NCBI taxonomy): Eukaryota > Metazoa > Chordata > Mammalia > Primates > Pitheciidae > Plecturocebus > Plecturocebus donacophilus. Next base: position 20,196 of record PVKP010033448.1, on the reverse strand, counting down.
TTTTGCATTATAGTTTATCTTTCTGGAAAACAAATCTCCTTGAAGAACCTGTTGAAAGTTATGGACCCCTTTAATCATCAATGAACACACAGTGATCTATCTAAAATTGTGCATGCAATTTCAGGGTCTTCACAGATACTTCCACCTCAGAATCTCAGCTATGGACCCAGACTCTGCCCAGCATGTTTTAAACCTCTGTTCTTAATGCATTATACCCTTGTACTACTACAGGGAGTTGAAGTGAATACACTGCATGTTGAAGCTCTGTAAGTTTGCTTCATTAAGAGCAGAAAATGATATGAGTGCTTATGTGCATTTTTCTATATATATGCACATAGGCCTTCTTATCATTACTGAGAGAAAAAGCAAAAGAATACTTTTATGTCTGAGATTTAAAACTGATTTAGTTGAAAAAACTGTGGAGTATTAAAAAAGTAAACTCAGCAGTGCTAAACAAGAAACTGCTTTAAATGTAAGAAATAATTGCTTGGATTTCTAAACATTAAAATCACATGTGCATTTTAATCTTAAATTAAACAAATTCTAAGTTAAAAAGTAGATGTCTAACAGAAAAATAAAATATTTTTTGTCATCCAATACATAGGCAATGAAAAATCTATATTTAAATTCAAGGTATTAAAGTGAATTAAAGAGGTCATTTCAGTTTAATTTTAGTATACAAGTCTCCTTATTAAATATCTTGCATAAAATAGTCTTATTTATCATCTTATCTCATTAGGTATTGTCTAGAGGCAATTTTGAAAAAGAAAACGATGATTAGGAAGACTTTATTTTATTCTAATTATATTTGAAACTTTAAATGTTTATCTATTTAATACATCTTTTATTAAACAATTCTTTAGCTCTAGCATATTTTAGGTAAAGTTTTAATAACTTTCTTGTAATTAAAAATAGCATATGACATCAGAGACCAACAATAATTAAAAGTAATCAAATTTAGAGAAACATGTAGAAAATAAATAGATCTATACGTATTTTGTTAAAGACCAATCAATTGATCTGCTGTTTTCTATGTAAAATGAAACAATGCTTATTATTAAAATATAGACTGAGTTCTTTGCCTGATTTTCTGCTTTTGTAAAATGCATTGCTTGAGAAACAAGTCTTCAAAAAACAAGGCCTAAAAAAATCTACTACTCAGGGTGCCTTTGAGGATATTTAATTAAAATCTAATCCTGCATTCATTAAGGCTCACATAAATTAAGCTGTCATTCATAAGATTTATGGATTCTCATTTGCATATTGCATACAATTCATCAATTACTCAAGTATGAAAGGAGCACATTTCCCTTGGAGCTGCCTGCTACCCTGCCAACATTTGAAATGAGGGAAAGAGAAAGACTGTCAGGCATTCACACAAACTTTCTTCCAAATGTCTGCTCCTTGATTAATCTAATTTTCTAGATCTTCCCTACAAGATACATCAACAGCCCTGGTACACATTTCTATTATTTCTCTTGTCTTCATCGCCAAAATCTTCCAGTCTTTGAATACTTCTTCATGTCTGAGTGATTATTATTTACTAATGATATGGCATTGAGGATTTTTCTCTATTAAAATGTGTTTGATAGGTACAAAGAGGTAGGTTATATGTTTGTTGATTTTTAATGTTAATTATTTGCTATCCACAATCAGCCAAGGAAGAGCTGAAAATGAGGACATGGAAAAGGAAGACAGTGCTGATGTGAAATGTAGTTGTCACAAATCCTAGTTTCAGAGACTGCTAGCATTTCAGAAGAACCTAAAACACTGGTTCTATATCTAATATAAAAAATGAAGTTCCCTCAATCAGCTGCAAGTATATGCCATTGCACTTTTTACAGTTCTAAGCAAAGTACTAAGTAACCCAAATTAGTTTGTTTTCACTGTGCATAAAGCATACTGTGTTAATTCACTTGTCTTCTCTGGGGAGCAGATCTTAATTTCAGTGGCACAAGTTGGAAGTAAGAGTCCCTTCCAGACCACACTCTGGAAACCTTCCAACAGGAATGTGATCAGGTGTGGAATTTAATGCAAAACACTCCTCATGTCCAGGACTTCTACAATTAAAATATATGAATGTATCAGCACTCTCAAAAATCTCTGCTTCAGAAAACATGCTGTCAATTAAATAGAAAAACAGGAAAAACTACCTTTCAAAATCATTAGTTTTCTATGAAGTGCATATACTTCAGCATAAACAGAAAGCATTTGATACAATTTTAATATTTAGAAAATCAATTTGGTAACATGAGGGATTTTATTTTACTGTATGATACCTGGCAGAACTATGATCATATCTATTTGGAAATACCCATTTACAACCCAAAATTGGAATTTCCCAAATTAAAACCTAAACATCTCAGGTTAATTGTTAAATTATAGGAGATACCTTTCAGTTGACATTGCTCTCAAAGAGTCTAAAGAAATGAGGAATGACTCTGAGGACTTTAGCAGCATAATCACAAATATTTTCACATTACAATAACTGTGCTTCTAAAGATAAAAAAATGTATTCAGCAATAAATATAATTTCCATGAACCCCTCACAAATACATTTAACTTAAGAGAAATAAATGACTCTAGAAATTTAATGAGAAGGATGAAATCATTAGCATGCCCAATTTATAAAATGACTTTCAAAACTGAAAGCAAACAACAGATAAGCTCATGCTTTTTATTCATTCAAGTGGGATGGTTCTTCGTAATTTTCAGAGATCCACGCTTGAGACACTACTGAGTGTATTGTCTGTCTTTTAACTCTTGCATTCTCTACGTTTCAGTTTTCTCAGCATGAGCTGTCTACTTTATTCTATCCAAGTAATGTGTAATAGAAAAAGAATTGTCCTATTCTATAATAATAATAGTTACTTTATTTCTTCAATACAAACCACCTGTTTGGGTTTTGTTTGATTTTTGAGTTTTTTTAACTATGTAAATTAAATATGATAATCAGCTATCTTAATCAGTTTAATAGACAGTGAATTGAAAGCATATGGAAAACTTTATTTTTTTTAATTTAGTTCATCCTACAAAATAATTCACCTCAGATTAATGAAGAAATCCCAAGGAAGAGGAAACAAAAACATCTAAGAGTGAAGGACAATAGTGAGGAGAGATTCACCAGATCACCTGGGGCACTTCATTTAAATTGAAGATTTTTGTATTAAATATTTGTACAGATTACGTGAACTTGTTTCATGTCCCAGAGTGCAAATTTATTTTGAATAAATTATTCCCAAAATGAATTTGCCTTCTTTTTATTTTTCATAGCCCCTTTAGATTAATAATCAGGTCTAAAATGGCATTTCCTATGCAATCTATCTAGTCCAGACATATGAGAGAACATTCTGATAGATTAGAATGTTAAAAGAAACAAGATTATCTAGATTTTGTAACATTTTATTTCACACATATGATTTTAAGAGACAGTTATTTCAAAAGTCACACACAAATGAATAAATAAAAGAATACCACTCCTCTTTAGGAAAAGTAAATATATTAAGGAAAGCATCAACATGGCAATGACCTTCACAAGAATCTTTGGTTATGATAGTCTATCACTAGTAATCAGGATTGATATCCATAAAATGAAGCCATCACAAAATCACTCTCATGCTAGCATACTGCTATGTATGTTACATCCCTTAATATTATTAAATGCTAGTCTGATCCTATGGAATCTATGCAAAACAATGACAAAGCACAATGACAGACCCACAGAATGAAACTTGTTTAGAACAAGCAGATAATAAAATATGCATATGTGAATTCAATTGTTAGTGTATTCTTGAGATTTTTCAGTCTCCCCAGAGGAAGAATATTACATAATTAGAATTACTCAATGTGCACTAAAAATAATAAAACTTCTTAAAATTGTTTACAATGCCATAAAACAGAATAAGCCAAGTCTGATGGGTACCTGGGTAGCAGAAACATTTACTACCAATCTACCTTTATTTTAAAATCCTCTGATTTACCAATGTATCCTAAATGTAATACTATGGAATTAACATTTATTGCTGCTCCACTCAAAAATCATCTTAACAAGTTATTCTGGATATATATATATATATATATATATATATATATATATCATTTCTATAAAGGAGCATAAAATTAAAGACACTTTCTCATGGTACAATGACAGTTGATCAGTTTTTCTAATCTTATAACTAGAAAAATAAAGCAACCAAGGAGGGAAAAAAGGTTCCAAGAAAGGCAGAAGTCATTACCTGGGGCTACCAGCCTATTCTGTTCTGTACAAACCTGTTTTCCAAGAGGAATCAAGTATTTAAACTATTTACACATTGCTACTTCCTAGGTTAAAAGCTAAGTACAAGGAAGCAATAAAAAGTTGTGTAAAACATACGTTTTCAATCACATGAAGGACAAATCTGCTCATTCTGAATATATTTGAAATAAGCATAGGCATCTTGCATGCAAAGTCAAATAATCAGAAATATTTACTTTTATTGCATAATGTTGTCTAATTTTAATTTCCTCCTTTATATGCTCACACACATATGTATGGGTATTTGCACACACATACACACACATGTATATGTGTGTACAGATATATAAAACACACACTCTTCATTATTTGGCATTTACAGTCACACAAACACTTAAAACTTAATGTACTTTGTTGTGCACCTAAGAGCTTACTTAGAAAGCAAATTTTATTTTACATTCAGCCATTAGGATTTGTTATTGTCTTATAATTATTTTTATTAGTTATAAGTGTCATGTAAATTAGCTACTATTATACAAATTAGTATTTTTTTTTGAAATGTGATAATTTTATTTAAGCAATTCTAAGGGGCTACATTTTCCTAATTTCAGAATGCAGTTGTGTCCTTTATTTTATTTAAGCAATTCTAAGGGCTACATTTTCCTAATTTCAGAATGCCAGAATCTGAAGGCATTCAAAGTACATCAGGAACCTAAAACTGTATATTTTAATTTCTATTTTTTCAGACAGAATACAGTTATAGCAATTAACTATTACCTACTTAATTATAATTTATCTACCTTACAGAAGGATAGTGAGAATGAACACTTTTGCAATAATCTGAAGTGTCTAAAGTAGTTTAACTCCACAAGGAAAGCTCTCTCTGTAATATTCTTCAAGGGCCAGTCATGTTATTAAACAGATGAGCCTGGGTTAAAAATACAACAACACAAGATTCTAATATTGAGTCTATTGCTAGAATGCAACATGACTTTAAGCAAGCCACTTAACTTCTCTTTTCCTTGGTTTATTGATCTTCTTTAGACAGGGTGTTACGGAATATCCTTTTTACCTAATCCCCATGGTTGTAACATTAACACTCAAATCATAGACTAGACTCTGTTGTCAGAGCTGCTTGAGGTTAAAATATTGTGAAGTTTTGAGAATGTTCAATCCAACTGGATCCACTTGTTAAAGAAACTTAGATCTGAATTCCCAAATATTCTGTCTCTATGGAGAAAAGTCCATGGCTTACATTCTTCAGTAGTTATTGTAAGGATCCAATGGAATAATTAATTTTAACTCATAGTTCCAAGGGTTCTTCTGAGATCATTTCAGTACTCTTTTCCTTCATCATGCTGTCTCTTCTAACTGTTAACTCATAATTGAGCTTGAGAGTAGTCAACTAAAATCTTCAAATAATTTCTGCATGTAAACTGCTAAGTACACCATTTTAAACTCTTTCAATGAAGATCATACATTGACCTTTATAAAATTTATGTTATTTATATTTGATCTATCATTCCAGCCTGCCAAAATTTGGGGGGATCTTGATTCTGCAATTATCTATAGCTCCATCTAGGCTCAAGAATATGAAAGGTCACTTAATATTTTCCTTGAATTTTTTAAGAAATCTATGATCTCTACTTCAAAAGCTCTATCCAATCTATCTCTTCCTTCATTACCTCTTCTACTGTACTAGTTCAGCAGTTAATTACCTCTCATTATGCTTAAAAATCACCAATTGGATTCCTCTTCTCTCAAGCAGAGGTCAGCAATTTATAGTCTGTAGGCCAAATCTTGCCTACCTGCAATTGTAAATACATGTTTTTTGGAATGCTGCCACACCCATTTGTTTATCTATTACCTATGACTGGTTTCACACTATAATGGCAAAGCTGACTAGTTGCAACAGAGACCATAAGGCTGCAAAGATTACAGATATTTACTATCTGGTCCTCTCTAGAAACAGCTTATTAATCACCCCTCTATAGGGTATTTCCAAACCCCTTAGCATGACACTGGAATGTCTTTATGGTCTGACTCCAAACTCCCATTCTAACATCTTCTACCATCAATTCCTTCTCTTGGTTCCCCATGATCTTTCCTATCTGCCTGTACTTATTCATATTATTTTCTCTGTCTGAAATGCCTTTCCCCAATTTCACTTCCAAACCATCAAACCCTAACCACATAGCAAGGTCCTTTAAAAAAATGGCACTTATAAATGGTAAGTGAAAAACAGTATATCATATGTGCTCTTGTTTTATTCTAATTTTAAATTATTATAATTATTTGGGGGTTTTTTTTGGTGGTGGTTGTTGTTTGAGACAGGTCTCGTTCTGACACCAAGATTATAGCGCAGTGGCACAATCGTGGCTCACTGCAACCTCAGCCTCCCAGGCTCAGGCTATCCTCCCACCTCTGCCTCCTGAGTAGCTGGGACTACAGGTGTGTGCCACCATGCCTGGCCAAGAATTTTTTTTTTTTTTTTATCTTGTGGAGACAAGGTCTCACTATATTGCCCAAGCTGGTCTTGATCTCCTGGGTTCAAGCAATCTGCCTGTCTCAGCCTCCCAAACTGATGGTATTGGAGGTGTGACCAACATACCTTGCCTGTTACTGCTATTTGATATATTTATCCTTTGGATGCTCTTTGATAATGTCAGCACTGCACTAATATATATCAAGAATTATTTTAAAATTATTTTTCCACCAGCGGTTTAGGCAGCACTCAGGAGCAAGGACTCCTTAAATATAAAAATATGATATCATCCTCAATCAGATTATCCCAGTGTGTTGGTGACTTCCTAAAAGTAAGTTAGTCATTTTGCAGTTTCACATCATAGGGTGGAATTTTATTAGTGACAATAGTATTTTACATAATGGTTCACTTGTCATCATAAATAATTCATATTATTCTCTTGAAATGAATGTTATATATAATTTTGGTCCATAAAAATTATTTCCTACAAGCCAAACCAAAGCACATTCACTGGCCAATATGGTGAAACCCTCTCTCTACTAAAAACACAAAAATTAGCCAGGTGTGGTGGCCCGTGCCTGTAGTCCCAGCTACTCGGGAGGCTGACATAGAAGAAGCACTTGAACCAGGGAAGTGGAGGTTGCACTGAGCCGAGATTGCACCATTGCACTCCAGCCTGAGTGGCAGAGCAAGACTCCATCTCAAAAAATGAATAAAATAAAAACACATTTTATGTATATACCCATATGTGTGTATATATAGATAGACAGATATATAGATATAGATATATATAAACACACACACATATATATATACATCCCTATATGTATATACCACTATATATATTGGGGTTATATATACATATATACCTACTTGACAAAGGCATTGCTGAGATAGGTTAAGATTCTTTGCCAAACATTTCTCTTATTCCAGAAGTAACTTAGAATTTAAGGAAAAAAGTCCAATCATTTTTACTTCTCATGAGGTCATCCATTTCAAAATTTTACCTGTTTTATTATAACATAACCAATCTATTTTTTATAACACAACAGAATAGAGATTTGTTTCAGATAATGACAAGGATTTGAGCCAGATTGTGGCTGTCGGTAAAATCAAAGGCAACTGCATGCCATTTTTGGCAGCTGCAAATGATTGCTGGCTATTTCAAACCTCATTTTTTCTTAAAAGGTCATATAAAATGCGTTAAAAATCTATCTCTGTGATACTAGCTACCAAAATGTACTGAGCTGTGTACAAAGAGTATGGAAAATGCACGAATTTTCTAGGCATCAACCCCAAGCAATAGTAAAGATTTCTGAAGGACCAGAGTCTATGAAAATAGTTTTTGTTTAAAGTAACCAAAGAGTAACAATTATTGAAAATAAATCTCATAGTTAGGAGGATACGTATAGTCTGTTTGTGACTTGCCTTAGAAGAACAGATGACCATACTGTGCAATCACATATCAGATTCATTCAAAAATTTATTAAATATATTGCAGCATACCCCCACTGAAGTACCAAAGTATAATAAGGCCTTGAACACATGAGCAATTTTAATGATTAAACCAAAAGGCACCAGGCATGATGACTCACTCCTGTAATCCCAGCACGTTGAGAGGCAGAGGCAGGCAGATCACGAGGTCAAGAAATCGAGACCATCCTGGCCAACATGGTGAAACCCCATCTCTACTAAAACTACAAAAATTAGCTGGGTGTGGTGGCGCGCGTCTGTAGTCCCAGCTACTGGGAGGCTGAGGCAGGAGAACTGCTTGAACCTGAGAGGCAGACATTGCCCTGGCTGAGATCGTGCTACTGCTGCACTCCAACCTGGTGACAGAGCAAGACTCTGTCTCAAAAAACAAATTTAAAAAAAAAAAAGGCACCTGATAAAGCATAGTAACAGCTTACAGAAAAAAAGTAAAGATCTTAAAGAGGAATACAGATTTTAAAATATATATAAATATAAAACTAAAAAAAAAAAAAAAAAAAAAAAAAAAAAAAAAAAAAAAAAAAAAAAAAAAAAAAAAAAAAAACTGTATGATTGCAAACAGACAAAGGGAATGGGGCCAGGTATACTTGATAGGGTTGGATAGCAGAAGTGAAAAAGTAAGAGCATTCTAACATATTCAAAGTACATTGCTACTTTTTTTTTCATAAGAAAGAGGGAGACAAATCAATATGAATGCTTACCCTTTTATTCAATAGTTAACCCAGCAGTATAAAAAGAATAGATAATCATAGCAATAGGATTCAAGCAGTAACAGTGTTTTCTTAATTGATCTGATGTATATGCACCCATTTGATAAATAGTTATGGAACTTTAATTATCTGTAATGTATTAAATACCATGTGTTCAGCGCTGTAGTAAACAAAGGAATCAGGCATCGATCCTGTTTTCTTAGAAGAGTAAATAGTATATAAAACATGTTTATAGAAAACCATTACCCATACATAATCTGATCAATGACACTTCAAAAGTTGGAGGCCGGGGGTCATGGCTCACTCCTGTAATCCAAGCACTTTTGGAGGCTAAGGTGGGCAGACCATCTGAGGTCAGGAGTTTGAGACCTGCTTGACCAACACACTGTAACCCTGTCTCTACTAAATATACAAAAATTAGCAAGGTGTGGTGATGGGTGCCTGTAATCTCAGCTACTTGGGAGGTTGAGGCAAGAGAATCACTTGAACCCGGGAGGTGAAGTTTGCAGTGAACTGAGATCTCGCCATTGCACTCCAGCATGGCAACAGAGCAAGACTCTATCTCAAAAAAAAAAAAAAAAGAAAAAGAAAGAAAAAAAGTTGAAGGGAAAAAGCTATGGGAGTTCAGAAGAGAGAACTAGGCATCGTGCGAAACCATCAGGATAGTTTTGGAGCTGGTAGCCTTTGAGAGAGCTCTAGAACATAAATGGAACTTGAAAGTAGAGAACTAGGGTAGGGGAAGGAGGGATTCGGCAGAAAAAATATTCTCCCCACATAGGGACAAACAACAGCCAGAGGACAGCCATAGCACTGAAGCCACAAAACATACAATATTTATGAAAAACAAGTGGTTTAGTTGATGAAGACATCTTTTAAGCGGAGAAGAATGCAATAAATCTGAAAAGCTTGAAAACAATAATAAGCCTTAAATTTTAAAAAGTTGCTTTGACTTTTATAATCAATCAGTAACTACTGAAGGTTTTTGGAGGAGAAGGTTTTTTGTTGTTGTTGTGTAGTCTGGTTTAAAGCATAATTGGAAAGTCTGTGGGCAGGGAAATTATTTAGAAGATTCATTTGTCCTAAAGTCTATCGTGTCCCAAACTACCTCAGCAATATTATAGGCTAGAGGCAATAGGAATAGTGAAGTTGAGAGAAAATGAAGTTATAATCAATGATGGTTAATAGCTTATAAAAGTGGGGATTCAGCGAACAAATTGAAGCCTGGTTAGCTGAAATAACAATGACCTGGAAACAGGATGAGTAGTGCTGAAAGTGAAGATAAGCTCATCTTTTAATATATTTTGGTGGTGGTGGGATTTCTGTGTGTAGTAGGACAGTACAGTAGTACTGTCATAGGACAGTAATAGGACAAGTACAGTAGTTCCCAGGAGAAAAATGGACATAGATTTGGAAGTTATCTGCATGGAAGTAATCATTCAAAGCATATGTTATTTGATATTTTAAGAAAGAGGTTCTCAAATATTCCAGCATACTTGCAGGGTTTGATATATTTTCATCAGTAAGAATAGTTCCCCATGGAAGTGATTCTTAAATAGGAGTTTTCCCCCACCAATAGTGAGTAGCAAATTTCCATCTTGAGAGATACAGGTAAAATGAGGTGGGCTGGGGCAGGGTGAGTCAGGAGAGAGGGGAATTTTGTCCCATAATTTCTCCAACTTTAATACTCTATAAACAGTTCCACAGTGAAAAAGATACAATTATGATATTAATTGAAAAATAAAATTCAGGGAAAAAGAGATCAGGATGGAAACAAGCAATATGAAAATTTGAAAGGCAGAAAACTGTCAAATACTGGGGGAAAAAAAACAGAAAGGAAAAGAGAATAAGGACTGAGACGATCTGGCAATGAAGAAATTGCTGGTTACTTTAAAGGGGAATTGAGAAAGTTAGGGATAAATTTTTGTGGAAGTCAACGTACAAGGAGTTGTAGTCTACATTGGACACAGGAAGAAAGGTGAATCAACAGCTATTATAAGAAATTAGTGGCTGGGCATGGTGGCTTACACTTCTAATCCCAGCACTTTGGGGGGCCGAGGCAGGTATATCACCTGAGGTCAGGAGTTCGAGACTAGCCTGGCCAATGTGGTGAAACTCCATCTCTACTAAAAATACAAAAATTAGCTGCCGTAGTGGTGGGCACCTGTAATCCTAGCTACTCAGGAGGCTGAGGCAGGAGAATCTCTTGAACTCAGGAGGCAGAGTTTGCAGTGAGCCCAGACTGCGACACTACAATCCAGCCTCACCAACAAGAGTGAAACTTTGTCTCAATTAAAAAAGAAAAAAAGAAAAAAAAAATTGGCCAATGAAAAGAAGTGATGGCATCATGGCTTAAGCCCCTAACAGTATTTAAGGAAGATGAACTTGTGTCTAGAATAGCATTGTTCAATAAAAACATAATGAAAACCCCATATAAAATTTCAAGTATTTTTACTCTTTAAAAATACTTAAAATTTTAAGTAAAATTTTAAGTATTTTCACTATCTTTAAAAAATTGAAATTAAAGAGAGGAAAGTAATTTAATGACATTTTACTTAATGTATTCAAGATATTGTTTCAGTAAGTAACCCATATGAAAATTATTGAGAAATTTTACATTCTTTTGTCCTATTATCTTATTTAAAATGGGCAAGTACTTTACACTTAAAGAAAATGTCAGTTTAGACTATCTACCTTTCAGGTGCTCAAAAGCTACAAGCGTGTAGCAGCCACTGTCCTGGACAAGACAGCTCTAGAAAAAGAGCTAGGATCCTGCAGTGACTTGACTGCTAAGTTTGGTTACCTGGCCAGTAAGAACTGGTATGTATGTGTTTACTTTCTCTATTTTTTATCATCAAGTACAAATAAAAAAATATGAAGGCATTTGAATTGAGAATCACAGAATACTGTTAGAAATTTTCTTTGTAACTAAGCAAAACTAATTCTTTGAAATGAGAATTTAAACTAAAATACTTCGAAGCTAATAACATGAGCTTTTAAAGACACACTGTAAAAGTTAAAAGTAGAAAACATTTCCAGGACTTCTAAAGTAAAAGACACAATATAAACACAGGACTAAAATTGGTTTAAGAATTTCAAAACTATTCCTCATGAAATCATAATTATATCAACTTGTACAAATAAAAGGTCAAGAACTTTCCAAATAATTGCATCCAGACATTGTCTCATTAATTAGAATCCCACACACAAAAGTAATTCAACAACTATTGGATCTATCCTTTGCTCACTCTATTTTCTCAAGACTGATGAAGACAGCCAAATCACACATCTGGCATATCTTCTTCAAGCTATTTTCTACTACCTACATCAAATAAAATGAATTCCAAATACTTCACTCTTTACCAGTCAATTAAAGAAGGATTCACTCTAACACAAACAAACAAAAAATACATCATGTGAAGAATTCTTTCCTTTAACAAGTATTTTTCTTTAAAAAGTATGTTCATATTTGTACTGACATTTTAAAACTAACAACATGTAGCACAGGGAATTAAAAGTTAGACATCTTAGAAAGTAGTTAATGTTTTAAATTTAAAATCACTTAGAAATCAAAATTTAAAATTCTTCAGTAATATTTTGATTTATTTATGTTTCAAATAATTATGCTTCAAAGAAAAATTTTGTTTATGTTAAGACAGTTCGAATTGGAGGATCAACTATCAGAGTTACATCACAAGGTAATGGTAGAAAAAGTCGTAACGCTGGATAAGATATAATTGCATGTACTACTGCCTGGGTGCAGGTGTATTTAATGTATCATAGCAGTTACTTCTCAGTATATAATGAATTATTTTAAAGAGAAAAGTTACAAGAATCACTTTATATTGAACATATTATCACATAATTATACGATATATAATATGTTGTCATTTTTCACACTGAAAACATAAATTATAACTTAGATTTGAACATTCTCCTAAATATTTAAAAAACTTATTTAAAACTGGAAGACATATATCTACCTTTTTTTGGTCTTGACAAATAAAGTGAAGACTTTTTACTTCATATCACTGAAGATGACATGAAATGGTCCACATTAGCACAGTAGCAATATACTCTCAAGATAAAACAGTAAATTCTTAGTTTTGTGAAGAAAAACTAGTACTAATTGTTATATCTCTGAGGAGCAATGGAATTTATCCCTCTCTTCTTAACTCTACAATGCTGTTTTTGTCATTCCATTTTCTTAGAAGTGACTTGCTATGTGCACATCATCTTCCCACCCAAGTTCAAACAGGTTCTTGAAATGTTATTCATAGCATATTTGGCAAAATTTCCATTGCACATACCAAGCACATGGAAGTCATTCAATCACTGACTTTTTAATTTTGATTACTGAGAAAAGAGAAGGAAAGAAAAATGCCCACAAGGAAATGCCTTATCAAATACTGCTAAGTAAGGACAGACTGGCACAAAATCATTGATCAAACAAGAACTTTGTTCATCTCATTGTTTTTCTAGGAACGGAGCTCAACTCTATCTCATTATGGTTAAGGGGAAGTATTAAAATGAAAAAGAATTGGGACATTTTATCAGGAAAAAAATCCTATAATCTACTTCTTTATTTCATTTAATATTGTATTTTTGCTTTTCTGCTGAAGATAACAAAATATTCTCTCAAAATGCTTGATGAAATTAACGATCCCTCTGATAATATGTCTGAGAGATTTTTTATGCTAAATTTGAAATATGATTTAATTCTTATTAACTTATTTAATCTATAAAATAAACTTGTTAAAGAGATATAATGGATAAAGATGTAAAATAAATAATTTTTCTTCCCAAATCTTTTCAATTCCATGGGAGTGATTTTTCTCTCCTTATTTTTTAGGCTATTCTGGCACATAAGGACAAAAGAAGCCACTTAGTCAAAGAATGAAACAGAAATAACCCCATCTTACGGAGTATCTATGCATAGTCCCTGAAAACAACACCTACATATAGTCACTTAAAGCAGAAAAAAAAGAGATAATGTAGCCTGATATGGTTTGGCTATGCCTCCACCCAAATCTCAACTTGCACTGTATCTCCCAGAATTCCTGTGTTGTGGGAGGGATGCAGAAGGAGGTAACTGAATCATGGGGGCCAGTCATTCTCATGCTATTCTTGTGATAATGAATAAGTCTCACAAGATCTGATAGGTTTATCAGGGGTTACCACTTTTGCATCTTCCTCATTTTCTCTTGCTGCCACCAGGTAAGAAGTGCCTTTCTCCTCCCTCCACGATTCTGAGGTCTCCCCAGGGATGTGGAACTGTAAGTCCAATTAAACCTCTTTTTCTTCCCAGTGTCGTGTATGTCTTTGTCAGCAGCATGAAAACAGCCTAATATGTAGCGCCAAAGATTAGTTGGAACCCAAGTTTTTATTGATATTCTATAGAAATTTAATTTGTTACTAATTTTTCTCAGTTATACTTCTAAATACCAATGATCATTGCTAGTTTTTTATTCTTTTTGTCCCTCCAAATATCATACTAATGTTGAAATTATAACGTAAAATGTTCTAATCACTATGAAGCAAAAACTTGATTAGTATAGTTAAATATAAGATATTCTTAAAATTTAGTCATATTTACTCCCTTGGGGAAAAAAAACAAAAGGAAGAAAAATGCAAAGAAACATTTTATTTGTAGTTTTCTCAGCAAAATAGAAGTGTCAATGCAAAATAAAACATACGTTTTACTATTAGTAAATGGATTTCTGCTGTCTCCAGAATTGCAGGCTCTTCTAAATGTCACCTTGGGAATATTTCAACATCATCTTCTTCATCTTACACTTTTTTTTTCTAAGATGTTGGAAACATTTCAAACTTACTTTTTACCTCAAGGATTTCCCAAAAGTCAGTTTGCAGAGGGAAGAGTACAGACAACTTAAATAAGCAAAATTTGCCTTTACTTTTTTTCCTGTTCCTACTCAGCATCTGCTCTTGAAAGATATTCTAATAATTTTTATTCCATGTGCTATTTCTCCAAAGAAATTTATGAATCTTGTGGTAAAGTTTCTCTCCTAAAGTCACATAACCTATGTGAGGGCTAAAACACTGACTTCTTGATTGGACAACTCTTTAAATTAAATCACCATTACTGAAGTCCTGGTATTTACACAGTGGTATAATAAACATAGTAGAATGAGTTTCAACTTCGTGGAGACCAAGACATACATATCCAGAAGACAGAAGTTAAGCAATATTACATAATACACTTAACTCACCACCAAAATTACTGGCAAACTTGTCATGTGAATGCCAAAAGAAGGACAGATCACTAAAGGGAGAAATAATCAGGAGATACATTTTTTAATGAATCCAAAACAGAACACTCTCTAGATATGTGGAATAGAGTGGGGGAAAAAAGCCATGATAGATGATCCCAATAAAGCTGAAACATGGAGATGAAAATTCTAATAGTATATTTGAGAAACAGTGACAAGACTGCCTGGTCTGTCTGAAGTCAAGGATTGCTGTTTCTAAAGAGCAGAATCAGCATTGCTGATTATTAAAGACAAGGAGCCAGACACTTTGCTAAAGGTTTTGCTTTTTTGCATAGTCCTTACAACTCTATGAGGTAGATATGTCCTTTCTCAGAGATAAGAAAATGAAGAGGGTTTCAGTATCTTGTTAAAGTCTCTTGAGCTGATAAATGGCAAAGCCCAGGAATGAACCTGATTTAGAGAATATCCTATGCCAGGTAAGAGATGTGGGACTTAGACATTTGTACTTCCTAAATGCCTTTAAACAAATTTTATGACTTTGTAAATATTAGTGTTTTAGGAAGACTGATGTGAATATGTGAAAAAAGTTTTCTAATTTGTTCATGTTAGCAAAAGGGAAAATTATATTTTAAAGGAACTTTTCATGTCTTTTTCAAGCAAAATGACTCAATCCCTTTGCAGAAATATTTATTTCCATGTCATCTTAGCTTCTCCTAATTATGTTGAAAGTCAACTGATTTATAGAAAGATTTTATCAGGTTGATAGAAGCTTCCAACCTTGGAAAGTAAAAACGAAAATGTAACAAAGGAACCAAATTCCCTTTTTGGTTCTCTTTCCCAAATCTCAACATCACAAGGACAGATAAGGTGTAAATAAGGAAATTTTACTGTCCTGACCTCTGTTGAAGGTCTCATTTTACTAAAAGCATTGCACTTAATAAATTGATTTGTTGCAATTACAGATTCCTCCCTAAATGGTAGAAAAAGCAACAATGAGAGGTTGAATCATTTGATGATTTGGAAATAATAATCAATGGATAAACTGACTACTTCATACATATTTTAATTCAGTAATGAAGCAGAAATATAGTTCATGAATTTTAGAAGGTTGCAAGAGAATGAAGTACAGTGTCCCAAATAAGGCACTTTAGCTCACCATCTTCTGCATTGGTTAGCTCATGCCTGATATAGTTTAAGAAAGACACAGACAAACATGAAAGCAACCAGATGTAAAATCTGAAAGCTGTAGCTGAGGGACCACTAAAGGTATGAGTAACATCTTGCCTGGAGGATAGTAGAGCCAGAAGTAACTTTGCTATCTTCAAGTGTCTGAAAAATCATGATGCATTAGGGAAATTACTGTGGCCTTTCCAAATAGGAACAGGGAACAGACACTTCTAATTTCCGCAAGAAAGCAAGAACTCTTACAATTACTGTAGCCAAACAATAAGACCATGCTGCTAAGACTATCCAATCACATATTTAACAACTATCTTGGAAGAATATTATACATGGGTGCCCACTTTGGTTTAGATTTAAAAACTTTTATGAAAACTATAAATCAAATTCTGTATGATTTTATGAGAATCCATACAAAAAAGAAAGGAACTTCTCTAATTGTTTTAAATTCATGAAACATCATAGGTTAAATGTGTGTGTCTGCTTTAGCATACACTAGAATTTTTCTTTAATGTTCCACCAGTTTTGTCAAACATGGATTCTATATAAGCAACCTAACAAGGTTTGGTTGAAAAGAATACTAGATTTAGAATCAGAAATTTTGTGGCTTTTTATTCATTCATTTCCTTTTTGCAAATTCATATCTTGAAATATTTTTTTCTCACATATAAAGTGGCAATAATGTCATTTGCATGATAGATTCCCGTGAAAATCAAATGAAATCACATTTATACAATTAGGTTGTAGACTATGTAACACTGAATACTATAAAAGGTTGTTTTCATTACTTTTTTTTGTTTCAAAATAAGTCTCTCTGTCTACTACTTCTTCCCACAGATCTCTTAGGTATTAAAGAATTCATCTGTTCCCACTTCAGTTTTCCCCTTCTTTTCTCTTAAAGTTCTACTACCGGTTCATTATCATGAGAACATATGTAATAGGCACTAAATACCTTTGAAAAATGAATGCTCTGCAGTAATGGCATCTCCAAAAGATAATTATCATCCAAACTTTAGTATGCATGTCAGATTTGACCTAGTATCAAAGGGAAGAAAAGCAATAATTTCTTCCTACTTGGTGAATATGCAAATTGCATTATACTATCATAATATATAAATTCTAATGGATGTCTAAATTGCAATGGTATGGTACAGAAGGCTAAATGAAACACAGCTTCATAGATTTCAGGCTTTACCAACTAAACTGTTTCATCACAATGTGACATCAAGATTAGGAAATAATTCAGTGTGAATCTTCCTGGAGAACCAGTCACCAAACAAGTGCAACATCATGTAACTGCTTTGTATAACTGTGCAACTCTGTGAACACTGTGCAACTCATTGTCAAAAGGCAATGTTACAAAGTGAGTGGTGCTTTACATTTCACCAACTGAAGTGAGATTACACTGAGAACTGCCATTATCCAAACAAAACAGTGTATCCAGCCCCAATACAACTGCAGGGCTTTTGCAGGGAAAATAGAGGGGTTACCATGTTCCTCCACTACACCTCAAAACATTAGAGTCATCTATACTTACTAAGAGATAAGACAGTATTTTTAAAAATAATTGTTACATCATAATAACATCGTGTACCAGAAAGATTCTTCCAAAATGTACATGAATGAAGATGAAACCCATAGAGAAGAATGGAGGAAAATGTAGAAATTAAACCCTTCCCTTTATAGCTGACAAAGTGGAAGCTTAGAGTTTAAGAATACAAAAATAAATCACATTTGGAAGTTCAGATTTGGTCACTGATGCAAAGTGAACTGACTTAAGTGCAACAGGTTTTTAAAATGCGGCACTAAAAAAGGCATAATGATTTTAATAAGATGAAATCAACTACAAAAATTCCCAGGTCACTGGGCATTCCTCACCATTAAGGTCCTATTTGAAATCCTCTTATACCTCCAGGGCATCAACAACCTATTCTTTGCTGTACCCAGTGTTAGCATCTCTAATAAAAGACATGGTATAAAACGAACAAACAAACAAAAAACCTTCACAGTATCTGCAGGCTACCTGTGTTATGTAATCAAGCTTATGAACAACTGGTGCCAGTCTTCACTGGTTGCTCATGTAAGGTTGGAGAAGTTTCTGGGTTCCTTCACAAAAGTAGTTAGGACTTTTCTGATGTCTTCACTAACTATAAACCAAAGCTATGCCAAGTTAGTCAATCTACTTATTTTAATATATTTTAAGATATACTAAAAATCCAAAGTGGCAAATATTTCCTGCCAAAAATATTCAGCTTGATACAGTACACATTTCTGTAGTAACACATATTGAGATATATATACACCTATCAACAACTATATTTGCATTTATATATCTATATATTATACTTGTACATATAAATAGCTGTATGATACATAATATATATATTCTGCAAAAGGAGCAGTAATTTTTATAGGAAAAATTATCTATAATTCAAAATTGTTCACAATGATGAGGTTTAATACTAAATTATGTAATTTAGTCCACACACTGTACAGAATTAATAAGAAAGAATAATTAAAATCAGGCATCCCAGGCTAGGTGCGGTGACTCAAGTCTGTAATCCTGGCACTTTGGGAGGCCAAGGCAGATGGATCATTTGAGGTTGGTAGTTCGAGACCAGCCTGGCCAACATGGTGAAACCCTGTCTTTACTAAAAAATAAAATAAAATAATTAGCCAGGTGTGGTGGCACATTTCTGTAGTCCTAGCTACTAGGAAGGCTGAGGCAGGAGAACAGCTTGAACCTAGGAGGCAGAGGTTGCAGTGAGTGGAGATTGCACCATTGCACTCCAGCCTGGAAAATAAAGTGAGACTCTGTCTCAAAACAAATATATATATATATATATATATATATACGTATATATATATATACATACATATATATATACATATATATATACATATATACATATATATACGTATATATATATATATATATACATGTGTGTGTGTGTGTGTGTGTATATATATATATATATATTCTTAAAAAAGAAAATCAGGCATCCCTGCTAAAAATGCACTATGCACTCATGTCATGCCCAGACTGTCTTGCATACAAGGATGCTCTAGGAAATTCTGGGAGTTTTTTCACTACACGTTTGTTTTAGATAAATTTGGGAGCTACATTTACCTTTGGAGTGTCTCTGCTGGGTCCATTGAAGGAAGGAAGGAAATTTGAGTTCTGCCATCCTAGTCTCCTTTCTCTGGAGATTTTAAATGACTTGTGCCCTAATGGGTTTCCGTATAGCACTATAGCAGCTTTCTCAGGACCAACAGGCCATAAATATTTTAGGTAAGAGTTTTCAGACCACCCTGGTCCATTCTCACATTCCTGAGGTACAGAAAGGTCTTGCCCAGTTTGTGCATCAACTTTCTAGGCAAACAAACCATAATCTGGGGAAAAGCAAAAAGCAATAGGGAGACCTTTGGGAGACAGCACGGTGACTTCCAACCAAAAAAAGATTAAATATAGTTAGAAAGAATACTTTTCCCATCCAAATTAACCTTCAAGTTTATTACTTACTGGCCAGCTTTATATATGTGTGAACATGTTCTGTTAATAATGGAATCTTGGAGAGAGATCCAAAATGGCCACGTAGCAGCAGCTCGGGATTGTGGCTCGCGGTGAGGGCGCAGAGAGCGAGTGGACGCCGCAGTTGCAGACGAATATTTGATGCCCACGGACTGGGAGATTCCCGGAGAGGGAGACACACAGGTCGCCAGCGCGACTCTTTTGGCCGGCGCGGCGCTTCTCGGTGCAGAGTGTGCAGGACTGGGTGGTGCCCTTTCGGTCGGGCGCAGCCGGTCCCATCCCCACAAGGAGAACAACAATTGGAAGCGCTGAGGACTGAGAAGCACAGCTGAACCCGG
>PVKP010033447.1:0-24950 GCA_004027715.1 Plecturocebus donacophilus | reverse complement strand
TCTACTTTAGTTTACTTCTATTTTCAAACTCAGTTTTTAAAATACCAGAAGTTTTACTTAACAGCTAAAATGTTAGGAACAACTTTCTTATGGAAGGCACTGCTTCTGTTATAAAGTTTTGGATTTTCTGGTTAAATAGAAATGTTTACCTGAAGTAAACATGATATAAGACTGAAAGCCTGAAATGGGCTTAGAATTTTATTAGTTTCTCCCAAAAAGAATCGTTTTGAGTAAGGTGGCTGATGTAATCAGTGTTTTTTGAAAAGAAAAAAAAGTATAAAAGGTGAAATGTGCTAAAGAATTGTACTTGTACTTTACAAGCATGAAAGTAGGAAGAGTGAAATTGATTAGAGATTAAAAACATAGATACTCTCACAGTCAGAAAAGAAATTGAAAAGAAATAGGCAATTATAGGAAAAGGAATTTTTAAGAAAGCAGTTTTCAAAATTATGACAGTACTATTCTGCAGTGTGGAGCTCTCCATGTTCGTGAAGAGGTATGTGATCGTTATTCTTTATTATTCTTCTGTGACATGATAAGATAGGACTTCAAGTTGAGTCATGTTACATAGACATAAAAACAAAAGAAACAAACACAGATGGCTTTTCTTGAACCCCAGTGAATAAGAACATGGACAGATACAAAACAAGAATACTTACAAAACTAAAACAGTATGGGATCAATTTATTCTTATATCCTGTTGGGTTTTGCATTTTCATTATTGAATTTTGAAATCATTTGTAGGTTCTATGATTTAAGTAGGTCAAGTATTCTGGTATCTATTTTAGTTATTACATTATCAAGGGGATAACACACTCTTACACTACGTCCAGAAGATAGGTAGATGACAGGTAGATGGTTGTCCAGTTTGCTACACAGAGTTAATAGTGCAGACGATCCCTGGTTTAGGATGGTTCAACTTAAAATTTTTCAACTTTATGAATGTAACTACATTGTAAATTGAGGAGCATCTGGATTTATGATGCTTTAACATAGGACTTTTCTATTTCGCAATGGGTTTATCAGGGCATTTAGTTCACTTTTGACATACAACATTTTCAACTTATGATATTTTTGTCTTATAATAGGTTTATTGGGACATAACGCCATCATCAGTAAGTAAGGAATCATCTGCATATGAAAGATCTGGAATACATTTTTAAGGCACAAGTTATAATATTCCTGTGATTTCAGAAGATAAGATACATCAAAATAAAATATTTGAAGTCCACAGAAAATGTTTGCCTCTGGGAAGATTTTTCATGGCCCTCTCCAAATTCTCCTGGTACTAGCAATCCTTTCATGTTCTGAACTGTGAATGTATCCTATAAATGAATCTTTCTGGGTATCCATCACATTTTATTGTACTTGTTTTCACATACCCAACTTTTTGTATCCAAGTTAGGCATATCTTATTTGACTTCCTATGGTGCCTATGACAGAAAACCAATGTCTAATAAGTACCAAATAAATACTGTTGATTATTTGCTCAATCTTAAAGCATCTTCTGAATTAACTACAATCTCATTGTTATTATCGTCATAAAATAATATGTCAATAAACCAACCATTTATTTTGTCCATTATGCATAAAGCAACAATGAATTGCGTTTACATGTGGGAGAATATAGCTGTCACACAAAGCAAATGAAACAGTTGAAAAAAATGTGTTAATTTTTTTCAGTAGATTCCATTTTTAATCATGAAATTAACAAGATAGATATAAACACATATAATGTGTACATATGTGTGTATTCTATATACATGTACATACATAATACATACATATATAAGTATGCGTACATATATACATAAATATATAAATATATGTGTATACATAGAGATAACTGAATATGCATTAAAAATGTGAAAAATGCAGAGGACTATGGCTATCAATTCTCAAACTCTTAGTTACTGGTTTTCGGTGAGATGAAATACTTGAGCTGAAAAGTAAATCAGAAACAGAAGTAAGCAAGATATTTAGTTGACCTGACTTTTTTTGATAGCAAGAAGTTCTTGTTGGAGAAAACAGTGACTTGATTTACATGCTGGCACAAGTTCCTGATCTTATTGTGGGCTGGCATTTCAAGTAGCACTGCAATATAAAACTAATGTGTTTAATCTGCATGCAGAAGGATCTATGCTCTATGACAACATTTCTACCACTTTAGCTGTTGACTGCGTGGCTAACTGGAAAGAAAGATGATTCAATGACTTGCAATATCCTATTAGTTCATGCACCATGAGAGAATACGTCAACTTTAGGATAATATAAAAATACTACATATTATAGGAACATCAACAGAAAAACAGGCAAAAGAAAGAATTTGGATTTTTATATAAGTGCTCATAAACATATCGATGAGTTCAACATAATAAATGGATAAATGTGAATGGAGATTATAATAGAAACCACGTCTCACCTACTGAATCCCTCCCAAATTTAAAAATTGGATAGTTAGAATGGCGATCATTAAAAAAGCTGGAGACTGCTCTTTCAACTCGGAGAAAGGTGTTTAGAACAAGCTATTATTTTAAAGAGAGAAGGAAGATTTCTTCTGCCCGTCGTAATGAAGTTGACTAGCTTCATTAGCAAGCACACTGGTATAATATATGTGTGGGGCGCTTGTTACCCGAAGAGCTTCGAATTCCAGTGTTTCCTGCCAGCCTATTTGGAAGAAAAATACCATTGTCTTTAATTTCTTCTTCCAAATCACAGCTTCTCCCTCCAAAATAGTTTTAAGACTGACATGCAAAACAAAGTTTCCAAAACTTAAATGAACAGCCCAGAAAATCTCAGCCCTGTGTCTTTCAGATTGATAAAAATTGCACACTCATAGAGAACATGTATTCTGCCATTTGGTAAATTACAGACATTTGTTACTGTCTCTGTTACACCGTTAGTGGGAAATGTCTTCCGTGGTTTTCCTTCTACTTCTTCTGCATATCCTTTTTTTTTTCTTTTTTTGTATGTATGGCATCGTTCAATGAAATTGATCGAATTGGTTGAGATTTAGGGTTTTGCTTTTTTCGTGATGAGCTTTGGACCCATTTTTCTCATGCAGAAATAAAACCACTGGCTCCTGAAAGTTTCAGGAAGCCATGTTCACGTGAGTACTCAGGGAACTGGGAATGACTTTCTTTTCTCCCTGCTTCCCACAGTTCAGCGTGCTCTTTTAGAGAATAGAAGATTGCCGGCAGAAACAGCCCAGCTGTTGGCGGCAGAGTTAGGACACCTGCCGGAGGCTCCTCCCCAAAGAACACCTGCATGAGAGCAGAGACGGAGGCCTTCTGTGCGTGGCGGATTCTTTGTTTTAATCTTGCGATGTTCTTTGCTTGTTGTTGCTGGGTGGATGTTGTTTACTGATGATGAATTTTACATCCAAACGGGGGCAGGGACTTGGACCCCCATTCTCCAAGACCCACGGGGGTTTCCCATGGGATGTGAAAGGCTGGCCATTATTATGTCCCCATAAGTCAAATATCAACCCCACCGAGGCACCCGGAATCTCGGTTGTTTACAAATCACGTGTGCATTGAGCACGTCTGAAACTCCTACGGTAGCCTTGACCTTTTTGAGATTAAAATAAGGTAAGCCTTTCAAAAAAAAAAAAAAAAAAAGCTGGAGACAACTGATCCTGGACAGGATGTGGAGAAATAGGGACACTTTTACACTGTTGGTGGGAGTGTAAATTAGGTCAGCCATTGTGGAAGACAGTGTGGCGATTCCTCAAGGACCTAGAAATAGAAATTCCATTTGACCCAGCAATCCCTTTACTGGGTATATATTTAAATGATTATAAATCGTTCCATTATAAAGACACAGGCACAGGTATGTTCACTGAGGCACTGTTTACAATAGCAAAGACCTGGAACCAATGAAAATGCCCATCGATGATAGACTGGACAAGGAAAATGTGGCACATATACACCATGGAACACTATGCAGCCATAAAAAATGATGAGTTTGTGTCCTTTGTAGGGACATGGATGAATCTGGAAACCATCATTCTCAGCAAACTGACACAATAACAGAAAATCAAACACCACATGTCCTCACTCATAGGTGGGTGCTGAACAATGAGAACACAGGGACACAGGGAGGGGAGCATCACACACTGGGGTCTTTGGGGGGGCCAGATGAGGGACAGTGGGGAGGTGGGGAAGTTGTTGAGGGATAACATGGGGAGAAATGCCAGATATAGGTGATGGGGGGTGGAGGCAACAAACCACATTGCCAGGTATGTACCTATGCAACAATCCTGCATGATCTGCACATGTACCCCAGAACCTAAAGTACAATTTAAAAAAACGCTTGAAGGAAAAAATAATTGGATAGTATCAAGTGCTGACAAGGATGTAGAGTATGAGCACCTACCTACTACCAGTATCTAAAACTAAATATGTACAACTGTTTTGCTTCTATTAGCCATGCTTCAAGACTCCTCTGTCTTGCTACCTTATTCTCTTTTGGATTCCTTCAGTGTCCATAATATTGAGTCTCCTTTATTATTTTCTATTCATTGTGCACTCACTTTGAACCATGGTATACATAGCCGGCTTTATATTAACCTTTAATAATTTCATTCTATGCTTATTCTCCTTCATTTTCCCAAATAGGTTGCCAAATCCTTGAAGGCAAAAATGTATTTCAAATGTGTATTTTATATTTCATTGTTATTAATCCTCTCAGAATCCAGCACATTCTTCTTATGAAGAATGTAGTTAAAGTCATATTTGTAAATGAGATTGAAAGATAATAATACAATATATTATCCTAAATGGGGTAGAGAAAATATGGACAGGAGAAAAGAAAGGTTTTTACAATTTTTGTATCCAAAGGTGAAAAATATATATATATATATATATATATATATATATATATATATATAGCTTGGATGCACTGGGAATAAGGACCAACAGCCTATTAACAGCTTTAGTTTATTCTTAAATGAAAAGAAATGAGAATAAAAGCTAACATATATGACTTGGGACAGAGCTGGGGAAGAGCAAGGGCAGAGGGTGAGATCACACAACTAAATATTAGAGCAAAAATAGGCTAGAGGTAAAATTGAGGATCAATCATTTTGTTATTGAGCATTTTAAGGCCCAGATAAGTTATGTCGGGAAAATGTCTAGCCACTTATTCACAAACCCTATGTCTCTGATCACTATATAGCAAAGAGGAGGCTTTTAAGAACAATTAAACAAGGAAAGTAGACTATGTTACTATTTGGGCATAGGTAAGATGTTAGCCTTAGAAACATAAAAGAAAACATGTAGCTTTAAGGAGAAATTTGCCCAAGATTAGAAACAAGAATCTAGAATAGGTGTTTCAAAACTTTTAAGCCAATGATACTGCTGGAGACAGTCAAACCACCCCTCCTCCCTCTAAGGAGGAGCTAGGTTTATGCTAGAGTAGCCAGCCAGGTTAGGCAATGTGCCCACTGTGTCACTGATCCAGCCTTGCTATAAACTGGTAACTAAGTGGAGTTCCTGGTGATGCATTTCCACTGACATCATGATTCTGAAGTACTCCTGACTATCACTTTTATTCTTTGGGTAGTTATATTCTCCTGAGTGGCCAGAATGAGATTAAATTGGTAACAAAAAGCTACCGAAAATTTTGTAAATTCTCTTACAACATGTTCAGCTGTCAAAGCCAAATGCAGTCAATTGGTAGTCAGTCATATTCTATTGCTGTAATACACATTATTTTATATTGTTTGGTAACAAAAAAGACTGAATCAACTGGAAAGCTCTCCAGTTTCATCTTTTCAAGAGGGACTTGACTTTTATTATAATTTTTCTAAAGATAATCTTAGATGTAAGTTTGAATTAATAATAACTCAGATTTCTGAAAGGACAATTTTGCTAAGTGTTCATAGTGCTTAAATATGTCTCACGCTCATTAAATAATATACAAACATATACATCAAATAAGTGTAGAGGAAACACAGAAATCATTGAGATGCAGCTATTCTTTAACATTTGTCTTTGTGTAAAATTTTGTGTTCATATTCTGAGAGGCAGGTAATAGAGTTGATCCAATGATAACATGTAACTTCAGATTATTGTTTAATAAAGGAACATGACCATCTGTGTTAAGGAGTACCCACATTCACATTTAAACTTCTTTAGACAATTTACACTGGGATACGTTTTCCATTGCACTTTTTTAATATGTGCATGTTGCAGGGTTAGTTGCAAATGTGGATGAGGTGGTGCTTTGGAGAGTTAACTGTGTTACAAGCCTTGATTCTTCCATTGACTTTTTGTGTGATTTTCAAGGAAATAACTTACCTTTTTTATGTATTTTATTTGTCAAACTATAAAATACTTGGATTTAAAGCATATGTGAGGCAGTTAGGTGAGACACAGCAAGCATTTTCAGCTCTTCAGATTATATACGCCATATAAATACAAAATACAGACATCAGTATGCATTGAACAGAATTTTGCTATGACAACTATAAATAGATAGATATATATTTGGCTACTTAAATTGATCATTGGTTGAAACATTTATTTCAAAAATGAGCTATACTTCTGAGATATTATCATCAACTCATTGCAACAGAATCAACCTCCAAAAGGCAGCTCTCTGATTATTACTGTGAAGCATGAGTTATGTGAACTCTGTTTTTGGATTTGTGTTAAAAAGGAGCCTTTTATTTGTAAGATATTAGCTAACCTCAATTACTGAGTGATACACAGACAATTGACCCTATATTTACTACATATGAGAATATCATAATATTGACTACAACTCTGAGCCTGGAATGTGGTTGTTATAATCTTCCTTTCTTTTTTTTTTTTTTAATTATTTATGCCAGGTCACATATTATGGTGGCTATAATTGAAGTTATTTTGTATATTCAACAGCATCTTCACTAATGGCTTTCTGTGGGAGTGACTATTACTACTTTCATAAATAAATCTTTTAAAAAAATTTTCTTTTTAAAATAAAATTATCCAAAACTCTTACAGATGTTGATGGGCTTTCAAATCTTCTCAGAATTATTTCAATTTGTATGTTTTATGTAACACATAAGACTCATTGACACTGTAGCTAGAGATACTTCTAAAACATATTTTTAAGATTGGAAAATAAAGGTTTTCTTATGCTTTTCGTAGTCCACATTTTATGAAAACATATGGGAAGATAAATCTACAATAAAGTTATAGAATAAAACAATATTAAGTGAGTTGACTAAGCTAATTATAACTTTTATTTTCTGTTAACATAGTCCTTTGAATATAATAGATATTATTAAACTGTCTTATTTGTGTATCTGTACTCCAGGTATTAAAAAAAAATTTATTTAGATAGTCACAGGAAAGGCATTATAGTATAAAGATTTTTTAGATAATTAAATTTATCTTGCATTTTGTATTCAAGGAAATGAATTGTTTTCAAGTGTTTATAGTTTATAATTGAATTTTTAGTATCCTAAGAAGCCTAAAATTTGCAGTAGCCTTGCTGTCTTTCTAAAGCATCTATGTACACAAAGTCATAGAAGCTCGTGCTTACGGTTTGATACCTGTGATGTTTGAGCTTTAATTTCTGAAATTAAGAAGTCAGAATTTGGTGCTGGGAACAGAATGGGAAGAAACACTGCGTCTCTGGGCCAAGTGTGAATCTCAGATTCATTCATCTCTCTTTAATTCTTTCTTTATCCAGTAATCCTAGACAGAGATGTAGATTGTTTCCATGGTTTGGTTATCGTGAATAATGCTGCAATGAACGTTGGAGCACAGATATTTCTACAACATGCTGATTTTATTTCCTTGGGGTACACATTCAGAAGGGGCTTGCTGGGTCAAATGGTACTACAGTAGATAAAAGCGATTGTAAAGTAGTACTCATCATTTCCGGAGATGCCAACATCATTTGGCATGAAAACGGCCAGCAGATCTTTATCTGAAGAGAACTTGGAGCTCATAGTGGGGTTAAAGAGCAATCAAAACACCTCCTATGATAGAAATCCCACTTTCATTCCATCCTTCTGCTTAGGTACACCAGTCAGACCTGCTGGCTTACTTCATTAGGAGGAGGACCTGCCACTCTTTCAGTAAAACAGACAGAATAAGCCTGAGACTATATGTCCTTGACCATGTAGAGTTTAATTATCTTAAGATGAGGATTTGCATTTTATAGCTTAGTAACTTCTGTTTCCAGAAAGGTATAAATTGGTTATGACCTTGGAGTCTTTATATTACAGTTATATGTTTTCTTAATAAAAGATTCATAAATGCAATTCTTACCAGAGTACACTTTTATAAATTCTGAAAAAACCTCATAATTAGAACAGTTGGGAGATGCTCTACTCAGCTCCTATGTTTTATTTATAAAAGAGAAAAAAGTATTCAAGACACTGGATCAAGACTGTTCAAGTTTGAAACACACTTACCATATGTATAATGTTGACCTAGTAACTTCACTTCTTGGTGCTTCAGTTTCATTATCTGAAAAATGATAATGGAAATAATACCTACTTCAAAGGTTTATTGTGAAGACTACGTTCAAGAATACATGTGGAAAACTTGAAATAGTGCCTGGCACTTAAGTGTTCAATAAATTCTAGCTGTTACTTTTACTATAATTTTTATATAGTATGTACTGAAGGTGTACAACATGATGTATTGATAAACATATGTACAGTGAAACGATTGCCAGAGTCAAGCATATTAACGTATCCATCTCCTCACATGCATACTTTTATTTTGTAGTAAGAGCAGCTGAACTCTGCTCAGCTGATTTTCGGTATACAATACATTCTTAGCTATACTGCTTGTGCTGTAAGTTCTGTCTCTAAATTTTTTTTTTTTTTTTATGAAAGAGAAAGAAAGAGGGAGAGATTTTAGAAAAAGAGAAAAGGAGAAAGAAAGAAACAGCAAAAGAAAGAAAAGAAAGAATAAAAGAGAGAAAGAAAGAGGAAGAGAAAGATCTGTCTCTAAATTTATTCGTCCTATGTACCTGCACCTTTCTATTCTTTGACCTACAGCTTCTGATTTCCTCTCCCACACTGCCCTAGTCCTAGTACAAAGGTGCTGATTCTATCTCCTTTGGGGTATTTACCCAGAAGGGAAATTACAGAGTCTTCTGGTAGTCTTATTTTTAATTTTTTGAGAAATCTCTATACTGTTTTCCATAATGGCTGTTATCAATTTATATTCCCACCAACGATGTTGGTTATCTTTTTTTCACATCCTCACCAACTTTTGTCTTTCTGTTACTTATTTTGTGTTTTTATGATAAGAGGCATATTGACAGATGTGAGGTGGTACCTCTTTGTGGTACTGATTTGCATTTTCCTGATGATTAATGACGCTGAACACCTGTTCATAAACCTATTGTACTATTATTGTTTCTGAAAAAGGAGCCATTCTATCTCTTATTTAAATCATTCTTTTTTCTACCATTGAAAAAATGATAACAAATATATGACATATTTGGTTTCATAGTCCATAGGAGATTAGAAAGATTAAATCACGTGCTTAGATATACGCTTGAAGGTGGGGAGGACCAAAAAAGGTGGGTGAGGTCCCAAAGATGGAAGAAATAACAAGTAGCTGTCAGTTAATAGAGGCACGTAAAACTCAACAAAATTAGTACAAAAATTACCAACGCCTACATATCTAGGTAATCTCAGGCAATTTAGTTCAAAAGGCATAGCACTACTTCAATACTTACTATGGGAATGAAAATAATAAAATAGAGTAAATAATATTTTATAATATATTTCTTGGGTTATTAAAATAGTTTAAATTATTTTCAGTGCATTATGCTAAAAATAGCAATATATCTCTAAAATATTTTAGTGAGAGCTTATTTCAGACTTTGTTTATTAAAGAAAATTACCTATTCAGATACATTATTCCATTATGGAATCACAGATTGCATTTATACTTAAATAACCTGTCTCTTCCCTGCATTTTCTGCCTATTCCAGTCTCACACCCAGCTGTAAGTTCCCCTGCAGGTATATCTGGGCATCTCCAGCAGCTGTCTCTTGTGCTTGCTATATACATCCAGTTCAAGGCCATGGTGCTTTATCTGCTCCAGCGTCACTCAAGGATATCAATGCTAAGTCCTCTCCTGTCTGAGAAGACACATGAAGTCATCACCAATCTCCTGGGATTCACCATGAGCCAAATACCCACGGCAGGAACATTCCCTTCTCCACTCCGTCATCAGTGTTGTCCTAATTCCTCAGAAACACTGCTCCCTGGAGACCACGATGAGTTAAAGCCACACTGTGCCCATGTTCCTTCATGCCTCTTCTCTCAAAATATTTTTCAGAATTTTACACATAATTTACTGAGAACTTATTATATACTATACATATTACAGACTTGATGGATATGACTATTAAATAGACCTGATTCCTGGCTCAGTGAAGTGGAAGATGAACGCAAGCAAATTAGCTATTAAAATATAACTGAGCACTTACGGATCTACAGCTGAGGCTCAGATATTGTTATTTTAAAATGTTCCCTTATTAGTCAGTCTGCCTCCTCTCCAGTATCAGGTTACTAAAATCCAGTGACACGAAGGGCAGTTTACCTTTGACACTCAGAGACTAGGCTGTACAATGGGAGGTTGTGCAAGTACAAGAATCTGGGAGAAATTGCTGGGTTGAAATCAATCAACATTTCCCATTTTATTAAAATGATGCCAATAATGGTACCAAACTGGTTTTACCAATTTATATTCCAACTGCAATGTTTGGCAATTCACCTTGTTTTTTTTACTTCATGAACATTATTCATTTTCTTTTTTAACATTTGACAATCTGTGAAGGAAATACGCTTTTTAAAATTTTCACCATACATATTCATATATCTGTATGTGAAAGTATATACATTTTATATAGGACAGTTCATAACTGTGTAATCTATCAAATCATAAGGCAAATACCCGTATCAAGTAGAGAATATTCCTAGCACTTCAAAGACGCATTCATGTTTCTTGGCAATGAAAATCTCCCCTGAGCACCATGTCATACTCTCTTGAGAAGTAACGTTAACACTGGATCATTCTTTTCCCGTGTGCTGCTTCTTCACTCCAATCATCTAATTGATCTGTTCATTTTAAGTCAAGCATTTTACACCTACTGAAAAAATACAAAAATTAGCTAAGAATGGTTCTTTGCATTTCCCACAGGTTCTTTTTCTTTTCTTTTCTTTCTTTCTTTTTTTTTTTTGTTTTGTGAAACGGAGTCTAGTTCTGTTACCAGGCTGGAATGCAGTGATGCCATTTCGGCTCACTGCAACCTCCGCCTCCTGGGTTCAAGCAATTCTCCTGCCTCAGCCTCCCGAGTAGCTGGGACTACAGGCACGAGCCACCACGCCCAGCTAATTTTTTTGTGTTTTTAGTACAGATGGGATTTCACCATGTTGGCCGGGATGGTCTCGATCTCTTGACCTCGTGATCCGTACGCCTCAGCCTCCCAAAGTGCTGGGATTACAGGCGTGCGCCACCATGTCTGGTGCCACAGGTTCTTGAAGAAAGAGTTAATTTTAATTCTATTTGTTTTTATTTGTTTTCTGTTTTTGTTTCATTTGTGTGTTGTTATTGAACTGTTCCTCAACTTCAAGCTTTCTTTCACTCAAATACCTAGAGTGCTGACAAACCAGTTCAACTTTCTAAAGACAGTCAAGGTGTACACTATTTATTCCAATGCAATTCTGGTAATATCTAAACAGGTCCACATCCATGAATCCTATAAGGATGCTAAGCACTTAGAAGAGTCTTTTCATTTTCACAGCAGTATTTGGCATACACAGATAGGTCAGGTATTATATGAAGATAATAAAAATAAAGGAGTTTACCACAAGGAAAGAATCTATAATTAATTGTTTGAGAGAGGCTCTCCTTGCAGCGAAAGAAATATGCTGCTTCCTGCAGGATTTCACAGCATCATCTTGCTAGAAGAGAGCTAAGAAATCATCTGATCCAATCCCTCAAGGTTTAGGGAGGTGAACTGATGTACTGTTGACCCTTGAGTTTATACTTGCCTTTTTTTATCCAGAAAACAACAACAACAACAACAACAAAAACAATCAAGGGGTAGAAATTATAGACATAATGAGATGATGTCAATATGCTTTTATTTTTAATTTAAAAAAGAACTAAATACAGGCAAAAAAAAGTGCAGCAAACTGAAAATGCACACTTCATAATAAACACCCACATAAAACCAAAATCTAATGTTGACAATATTCATTTATTGTATTTGCTTTAATTTTTTATATAAATATTATAAAGTTAGAATTTCTCTTACTCTCTACAGCGAGTTGAGTTGCCTTGTCTTTCTCTGAAGTCACCACTGACATATATTAAGCTAATAGCCTTCTAGTTCTTTTAAAAGTACTGTTGCCTACATTTTAATTTTCTCATTATTTTTATATGTTTTAAATATTTATGAATGTAGTCGTTTTTATATACTTTCTAGAAATCACATTTCTCTCAATATTCTTTGAAATCTACAGTTATATCTAGATGTAATTTATTTCTTACAAGTAACATATAATAATTGTAGGAACAGATTTAATTTTATTTATTCTTTTTTTCTATTAGTAGACATGTTAATTGCTTTGAAATTTTACATATTGCAAACAATGTTGCCATAAAAAATTGTTTGTATGTGTCTCTTTGAGGTGATACACTTATTTTTTTATTTTTTAAATTTTATTTTAAGTTCAGGGATATAAGTGCAGATATGTTACATAGGTAAACTTGTGTCATGGGGATTTGTTGTACAGATTATTTCATCTTCCAGGTATTAACCTAGTAGCCATTAGTTGTTTCTCCTGATCCTCTCCTTTCACCTCCACCCAAAAGTCCCCACTGTGTGTTGTTTCTCTATGTGTTCATGAGCTCACATCATTTAGTTCCCACTTATAAGTGTGAATGTGTGGTATTTGGTTTTCTGCTCCTGTGTTAGTTTGCTAAGGATAATGGCTGCCAGCTCCATCCATGTCCTTGCAAAGGACATAATCTCATTCTTTTTTATGACTGCATAATATTCCACAGTTTATATGTGCTACAATTTTCTCTATCCAGTCTATCACTGATGAACCTTTAGGTTGATTCCATGTATTTGCTATTGTGAATAGTGCTGCAATAAACATACATTTTCATGCGTTTTTATAATAGAATGATTTATATTCCTTTGGATACATATCCAGCAATGGTATTGCTGGATCAAATGGTATTTCTGTCTTTAGGTTGTTGGGGAATCACTACACCGGCTCCCACCATAGTTGAGCTAATTTACACTCCTACCAACAGTGTATAAACATTCCTTTTTCTCCACAACCTCACCAGCATCTGTTATTTTTGACTTTTTCATAGTAGTCATTCTCACTGCTGTTAGATGGAATCTCCCTGTGTTTGTTTGTTTGTTTGTTTTTGAGAGTCTTTCTCTGTCATCCAGGCTGGAGTGCAGTGCACTACGTCGGCTCACTGCAACTTCTGCCTCCTGGGTTCAAATGACTATTGTGCCTCAGCTCCCGAGTAGCTGGAATTACAGGTGGACAACATCATGTCTGGCTAGTATTTGTATAGTTAGTAGAAATGGGATTTTGCCATGTTGGTCAAGCTGGTCTTGAGCCTCTGACCTCAAGTGATTGGTTCCTTCTGATCTCCCAAAGTGTTGGGACTACAGGTGTAAGCCACTGTGCCTGACCACTTTGTGGTTTTAATTTGCATTTCACTAATGATCAGTGATGTTGAGTTTATTCCATATGATTGCTCGTCACATATATGTCCTCTTTTGAAAAGTGTCTGTTAATATACTTTGTCTACTTTTTTATGATTATTTTGGTAAATTTGTTTAAGTTCCTTATAGATGCTGGATATTAGACATATGTCTGATGCATAGTTTGCAAAAATCTTCTCCCATTCTACAAATTGTCTGTTTACTCTGTGGAGATATATATATATATTTATATATGCTGTGCAGAAGCTCTTCAGTTTAATTAGATCTCATTTGTCAATTTTTGCTTTTGTTGCAATTGCTTTTGGCATCTTGATCATGAAACTTTTGCTTGTGCCTATGTCCTTAATGGTATTGCCTAGGTTGTCTTCTAGGGTTTTTATGCTCCTAGGTTTTACACTTAAGTCTTTAATCCATCTTGAGTTAATGCTGTATCTGGTGTAAGGAAGGGTCCCGGTATCAATGAAGATTGATAGCTAGTCAGTTATCCTAGCACCAATTATTAAACAGGGAATCCTTTTCCCATTGCTTGTTTTTGTCAAGTGTGTGGAAGATCAGATGGTTGTGGGTGTGTGGTCTTATTTCTGAGTTCCCTATTCCATTCCATTGGTCTATGTGTCTGTTTTTTGTACCATTACCATACAGTTTCGGTTACTGTAGCCCTGTAGCATGGTCTGAAGTTGAGTAATGTGGTCCCTCCAACTTCATTCTTTTTGCTTATGATTGTCTTTCCATTTGGGCTCTTTTTGGTTCCACATAAATTTTAAAATAGACTTTTCTAGTTCTGTGAGGAGTATCAGTTATAGTTCAGTGAAAATAGCATTGAATCTATTAACTGTTTTGGGCAGTATGGCAATTTTCACAATACTGATTCTTCCAATCCATTAAAATACAATTTTTTTTCATATGTTTGTGTCATTACTGATTTCTTTGAGCAGTGGTTTGCAGCTCTCCTTGTAGAGATCTTTCATCTCTCTAGTTAATGGTATTTCTAGGCATTTTATTCTTTTTATGGCAATTGTGAATGAAAGTTCATTTTGGCTCTTGGCTTGACTGCTGTTGGTGTATAGAAATGCTAGGAATTTTTGCACACTGATTTTTATATCCTAAGACTTTGCTGAAATTGCTTATCACCTTAAGAAGCTTTTGGGCTAAGATGATGGTATTTTTTAGAGTTAAGATCATGTCATCTGCAAACAGGGATAGTTTGACTCCCTCCCTTCCCATTTGAGCACCTTTTATTTCTTTCTTTTGCCTGATTGCCCTGGCCAGAACTTCCAATACTATGTTGAATTGGAGTGGTGAGAAAGGCATCCTTGTCTTATGTCGGTTTTCAAGAGAAATAGTTCCAGCTTTTGCCCATTCACTATGATATTATGTGGGTTTATTATAGATGGCTCTTATTATCTTGAGGTATTTTCCTTCAATATCTAGTGTATTGAGAGTTTTTAACATAAAAGGATGTTGAATTTTATTGAAAGCCTTTTGTTCATCTATTGGAATAATCATGTGGTTTTTGTCTTTACTTCTGTTTATGTGATGAATCACATTTACTGATTTGCAAATGTGAACCAACCTTGCCTCCTGGGGATGAAGCCAACTTGATCGAAGTGGATAAGCTTTTTGGCGTACTGCTGGATTCGGTTTGCCAGTATTTTGTTGAAGATTTTTGCATTGATGTTATCAAGGATATTGGCCTGAAGTTTTGTTATTGTTGTTGTATCTCTGTCAGGTTTTGGTGTCAGGATGATGTTGGCTTCATAGAATTTGTTAGGGAGGAGTCCCTCTTTTTCAACTTTTTTGCAATAGTTTCAGTAGGAACAGTACCAGCCCTTCTTTGTATATCTGGTAGGATTCAACTCTGAAAGCCCTCTGATACTGGGCTTTTTTTGGTTGTAGGGTAGACATTACTGCCTCAATTTGAGAACTCATTATTGGTCTGCTGAGGGATTCAATTTCTTTCTGGTTCACTCTTGGGAGGGGTATGAGTACAGGAATTTATCATTTTGTTTGTTAGATTTTCTAGCTTATGTGCTAGAAGTGTTTATAACATCCTCTGATGGTTGTTTTCATTTCTGTGGGGTCAGTGGTAGTATCCCCGTTACCCTTTCTGATTGTGTTTATTTGAATTTTCTCTTTTCTTTATTAGATTAGCTAACCACCTATTTTATTAAATTTTTTTCAAAAATCTGGCTCCTGGAATTGTTACCTTTTGAATTATTTTTTTGTGTCTTTATCTCCTTCAGTTCAGCTCTGATTTTGCTTATTTCTTGTTTTGTGTTAGCTTTGGGATTTGTTTGCCCTTGGTTCTCTAGTTCTTTTAGTTGTGATGTTAGGCTGTTAACTAGAGATATTTCAAACTTTTTGATATGGGCATTTAGTACCATAATTTCCCCTCTTAAAACCACCTTAGCTGTGTCCCAGAGATTCTAATACACTGTATATTTGCTCCCATTAGTTCAAAGAGCTTCTTGATTTCTGCCTTAATTTCATTATTTACTCAAAAGTCGTTCAGGAGAGGATTATTCAATTTCCACGTAATTGTAGAGCGTGTACACTTTACATTTAAGTTAATACTGACAAGATTATGTACCAAATGTTTATACCTTGTTTTACTCTTCTCAAACATCTGCTATTACCATGATTTTGCCAGAAACATGGATGAGAAAATTATTTCATAGTTTTGTTGTTTTTTTCTTAGGTTTTAGTGAGGCTGAATATCTTTTCACCTGTTTCTTGGCCATTTCATTTATGTCACTGACATACGGACCAAATAATTAGTTTTATTTGGTTATATATGTTATTAAAGATTTACAGGGTTTCTACATATTCTTGACAAAAATTCTTCTTTTATGTATATTGTACATGTGTCTCCCAGTCTCCAGACTAATTTTTATTTTTATTTTGCCTTTGATCAAGCAAACATTTCAAATTGTGGTGAAGTCAGTTTTATTCATCCTTTTCCTTTAATAATTTGACTGTTTGGCCTGATATTAGGTACTAGCGAAGGCAATTTTCTACTTGCCCCTCCTTCTCCCTCCTCTATCTCCCTCCCTTCCTCTCCTTCTGCCTTTCCTTTTTTTCTCAATTTTTGAAGAATTACATTGTCTATTGTTAGAAATTAATTGTCTATTGTTAGAAATTAGTATTTCATCAGTATTTTATAATTATTTTGTCAAATTATAATGTTTGTGCTTATAAAATGGTTAAATATTGGCAACAGCAGATGGTTCAACCTATATTTTATCAAATGTACAGACTAATATTTGTAAAACTCTTTTATGCTATTTGTCTTCTCAAAGAAGATGTGAGTTATAGTTTTGTTTATTATATTATGTGGGTCTACGATACTGTTTATATTATTTATATAATCAACTTTCACAACATTTAGACATTTTTCCTGAGAAACTTATAGTCCTTGCTACCATTGTGAAAAGAACATTGATTGATGAATAAGAATGCTCTATATTTTTGTGTGTTTATCTTGTATCCAAAATCTCTCAGTTATAAAAATGTATAGATTCTCTCATAATATAAAATTATTAGTTCTAAAATTGTTTGGGTTATATTTAGAAAAACTATTATACAAAAACAAGGGCAATTTTATTTCTTCTTTTATAATACATATTACCAGGCTACAAAAGATTCCTTGTATTTCCAATTTGCTAGAAAATTTTAAGTATGAGTGCATTAAATTAAATGTTTTCTGTAATTATGTTGTGGTTATACAGTTTTTCTTCTTTAATCCTTTAAAATTATGACAACAATCAATGTTTTTAACTAACATTCATCCTTATATTATGGGATAAGTTCTACCTACCCAACATGCATTAATACCTCTATTTCTCTCTCTCTGTGTCTTTGTCTCTCTCTCTCTCTCTTTCTCTCTCTCCTTTCTCCCTCTTCTGCAATCTTGTGCTGTATTGATTTATGTTTTATTGTATTGAAGATTTTTTCATCACTCTTCATAAGTAAATATGACCTATAACTTGTTCTTATCTTTGTTCAATTATAATATGGATAATCAAATGAGTTGAGAAGTTTTTCTATTTATTATTTTCTCTGAGACACAGTGTGTAAGATATGAATTCTTCATCATCACTTGCTTAGGGAACAAAAACTTGTAGAAAGGCATTGTGGGCCAGGCGAGAGGGCTTATGCCTGATCCCAGTACTTTGGGAGGCCAAGGTGGGCAGATCATGAGGTCAAGAGATTGAGACCATCCTGGCCAACATGGAGAAACCCTGTCTCTACTAAAAATACAAAAATTAGTTGGGCATGGTGGAGCACACCAGTAGTCCCAGCTACTCAGGAGGCTGAGCAGGAGAATCGCTTGAATCCGGGAGGCGGAGGTTGCAGTGAGCCAGGATCTCACCACTACACTCCAGCCTGGGCAACAAGAGTGAAGCTTGAAACACTGTCTCAAAGAAAAAAGAAAAAGAAAAAGAAAGGCACTGTGCCTCTTTTGTAAAACATTTGACTACCACTATAATTTACTTTATTATTATTACATTTCAGTTTTCTTTTTACCTTGCTTCAATTTTTGATAATTTATGTTTTGTTCTTTGAATGATTATTCATTTGCTCAAAATATTCAAGTATGAATTAAACTTTTTAAACATGTAAACTAGTTTGCAAACTTTGTAACTATGTCTTCTTCTGGCTTCTAATATATTTTTTAATTGTACATTTTCTTTTTTTCTAATCTTTTCAGTGAATCTACTTCTATTGTTGCTCTTGTGCTTGATCACCTGAATTTTATTGTTTTATAACTTCCAATTTTTGCTTTTATTTATTTATTTCCTTTTGGTTCACCATGGGTAATTTTTTGTTATTGTTTACTAGCTTTTTTAGTTGAATACATAGTTCATTTAGATTCATTTATTTATTTGTATAAATGTATTTAATACTTTCAATGTCATGTATTACCTATATTTACAAATTTTGATATTTTTTGCTTTTATTATGTTTCAAATAAAAATAATTTATAATTCCATTCTTAATTTCTTTAAATTGTAAACAAGGTTTTTTTTTTATTCTAAGGTTCTAAATATATGCTATTAGGTAGAATTAACTGTTAATTTCATTTCATTCTGGTCCAAGAACATTCACTTTATTATGAAATGTTTTGTGAACTGGTCCATCTTTTTTTTTTTAATCACCTATGTTTGTTTAACGGAAAAAAAGTTAATAAAAATAAATACAAATATCTGTGTCTGTCACACAATGCTGTTATTTAATGTTGTTTACACTTTCTTTTTTCTAGATCATTTTTAATCAATTTCACTTCTTAGTATCTAAGTAGGTATATTTTGGCTATTTCAGTTTTATATTTCTACCATATCTGCTTTAAACATTTTAAGGCTATGTTGTAAGTTACATGCAATCATAATATTGCTTTACAGTCTTATGAGGATAAACGGGTATTTCTTTATATTCATTTTACAAAGGCAGTTTGCTTTATATAATATTTAGGAAATTATAGTTTTTGTAACACCCATTTTTGTACACTTTCCAAGTCATTGAATTTGACTGATAATCTTTATACGATCCTTGTCAATTTTGTGACTTTGAATATATGTTCACCATTTATAATTTTTCAGTTTTAGGTCATGTTTTTCAATAATTTAGAATTAGGTCTTTTTGTTTTTATTTTTAAAGACTTTCCACTTCCAAAAGGGAAACATAATTGCCTACATCTTTGATTTTTAAAATATTATTCTCAAAATTCACAAAAATAGATACACAGAAACTTATATATATTTTTATTAACTTTTTTCTGTTAAACAAACATAAGTAATTTTAAAAAAATGGACCAGTTCACAAAACATTTCGTAATAAAGTTGTGTTGTAAAGAAAGGATTCTATTATAACTTTTCCCATGTGGAGCTCCACAGAAAGCCCCATTCCAAAAGAATATGATGATTTGACCTGTCTAGCAGTTCTCTAGGTCCCCCACATAGGGACTTGACTTCCTTTGACCTGACTCAGTGCTCCAGCATTGCCAACAGTCATTTCCTCCAGACATTGGTCAAAGCCAAAAGCTACAATTATTTAACATCAAAGATCCCTGAAGGGTGATAACAGTTGAGGCTAACAAAAATCTGACCAAAAAAAAGAAAACTTAAAAAGGAAAGTTAGAGAATTAGATGTCCATACAGAGCTTTGTAAAGGTCCAACATTTTCCTGGGGATCTAGAAAGAAAGACCTGAGAAGGCTCTAATCTCTCATCCCTAGTTAACTTGAGGTTCTGCACAAGTCAAAATAAAGGCTGAAGGCAGACTTGTATGCTGTCTTCTGGTGCACTGCAGGCATGCTCCAATGCATAGAGCACCTCGGCAAAGGCTGGGAGGCATACGGGTTCCAGGCACTCAAGGAAATCTCTGTCTAGTCATCATCTGAACACTAACATACATACTTGAGCAAAAATTTAAGTAGTTTCATATGACAAAGACTGACTTTACAGAATTAGTTGAGGAAAGTCACAAAAACAACAACAAAAAATAACCACAATCACCACCACCAACAATGAGCAATAATAATAACCCATAGGAAAATATAGAATGTGAGAGTGCAGAACTTAATTAGATTTTTAGATTTGCAACGTTAATTTAAACATACCATTTTTAAACAAAACAACAAAAATATATAAGACATGATAAAGAGGAAGGTATAACCCATACACAGAAAAACAAAAACAAAAGTCAAAAGAAACTGATTCCTGACAAAGCCCAGATATTAGACTCAATAGACAAAATAGACATTAAACAGCTATTATAAATATGGCCAAAAACCAAAGAAAATGGTGTCTAAGCAATAAAAGGATAGAATGGAATGGTGCCTCATCAAGTACAGAATATCATTAAAAAGAGAGAAATTATTTTTTAAAAACCATATAGAAATTTTTTAGAGTTTAAATTTAATTAGAAATAGATTTCAGCTATAAGTGAGAGAAATAACTGAACATGAAGATAGGCCAATGGAGATTATCTAGTCTGAGGAAGGAAAGAAAAAAAAATAAACAGAGCCTAAGATACCTGTGAACACCATCAAGCATGCATACTAATATATCTATAATAGAAGGTCCAGAAAAGGAAGCAAGAAAGGGGTAAAAGGAATATATGAAGAATTTACGGCTAAAAAATCTCTCAAATTTTATATAATATTTATCCACACATATAAAAAATTCAGTGAAGTCCAATTTGGATAAATTCAAAGAAATACACACCTACTTGCATTACAGTCAAACTCAGGAAACAGAGATAATTTTGAAAGCAGTAGAAGAGCTCCAACTCATCACATATAAGGGATCCCCAATAAAATTAACAACAAAATTTTTTAATTCAACATTGTACTGGAGGTCCCAGCTAGAATAATAAGACAAGAAAAAAAAATAAAAGAAAGAAAAGAAAAAGGGATCTAGATTGGAAAGGAGGAAATACAACTATCCCTTTTAGCAAATGACATTATTTTTTATATGGAAAATCCTAATTAATCCACTAAGAAATATATTAGAACTAATAAACTCGCTCATAAAGTATACAGGATACAAGAACAATATATAAAGGTCAATTTTATTTCTATTTCCTTGCAATAAAGAATATTATCCAAAGGAAGAAACTAAACACTTAGAAATAAATTTAACAGGAAGTACAGACTTGTACAGTGGAAACTACAAACATTTTTATTAAAAAAAACTTAAATAATTGTAAAGACATCTTACATTTATAGATCAGAAAATTTAGTATTGTTAAGATGGCAATGCTCCTCAAAATAATAGAGAAATTCAATTCAGTTTTTATTAAAAAAACAGTTTTCCTTTTGCACAAATCATCCAAATAGAATCACCTCATTCAAACAGTTATATGTATATGCAAGGGACACAAAAGAACCAAAACAACCTTGAAAAAGAATGTAGTTGGAGGATTCATACAGATTTAAAATCTTACTACAAACTTTAGTAAATAAAGACAATGTGATACTGGCACAAAAACTGATATACAGATCAACAGAATGAAACTGCCAGACATAAACCCTTATATTTACAGTCAATTAATTTTTGACAAGCATGCCAACATGACTCACTCAGGAAAATAAATAAAATAAAAAGTCTTTTCAACCAGTGATACTGGAACAATTGGATCTCTATAGGAAAGGAATGAAGTTTGACTTCTACCTCACTCCATATGCAAAAATTAAATAAATTTGTCATCAACCTGAAAGTAAGAACTATAATCTATAAGACTCTTACAAAAAAATAAACAAAAATATTCATGACCTTAGATTAGTCAATAGCTTCTTAAATTTGACACTAAAAGAACAAGGGACCAAAGTTTAAAAAGGGATAAATTGGATTTCATCAATATTGTGAGCTTTGGTGCATAACAGTTCACCATCAAGAAAAGGCAAAGACAAACTACAGATTGGGAGCATAGGTTTATTCACTATAAGTGATAAAGGTCATGTATTTAAAATAATTTTACAGCCCTTGGAATTCTACAAAATAATGATATTACAAATGAAAATGTGAAAATTATATGAATGGGGTATTTCTTTAAGAAAAAAAATACAAATAAATGGCCAATAAGCATATGAAAATATGCTCAATGTCATTCGTCATTAGGAAAATGCAAAACAAAACTGCAATGTGATATTGCTTTAGATCCACTCAGATAGCTAAATTATATATATACGTATATATATTATTGCATTGCATTTTAGGTTCTGGAGTACATGTAAAGAACATGCAGGTTTGTTGCATAGGTTCATACACGGCAATGTGGTTTGTTGCCTCCATCCCCATCAGCTGTATCTGGCATTTCTCCCCATGTTAGCAAAAATTTTTAAAAGACAGGAAAAATGACTGTTGATGAATATGCAGAGGCACTGGGATTCTTATACATTTCTGGTGGGATTGTAAAATGATATATCAACATTGGAAAACAGTTTGACGGTTCCTAAAAAGTTAAATATAGAGTTG
Source organism: Plecturocebus donacophilus (assembly GCA_004027715.1). NCBI lineage: Eukaryota > Metazoa > Chordata > Mammalia > Primates > Pitheciidae > Plecturocebus > Plecturocebus donacophilus. Next base: position 2,245 of record PVKP010033447.1, on the reverse strand, counting down.
CCATATGATCCAGCAATTCCACTCCTGTATATAGACCGAACAGAATTTAAAACATTAGTTCACACAAAAACCTGTAAGAGAATGTTCACAGCAACATTATACATAATAGCCGAAGAGTGGAAAAAATCCAAATGCTTATCCACTGATGAAGGGATAAGCAAAATATAGGATATCTACAAAGTTTATTCTTATTAAGCAACAGAAAAGAAGGAAGGCACAGATAGTTGTTAAAATATGGATGGACCTTGAAAACATCACGCTCAGTTAAAGAGTCCACCAAAAAAGGCCACATATTGCATAAGTCCATGTATATGAGGAGTGACAGCTAATGGGTATAGGGTTTCTATTAGGGGTGATGAAAAGTTTTTAAAGAAGACAACGGTAATCATTGCACAAACCTGTGAAGACACGCTTCACTGCAAGAATTGTGAACTGGGTCTGACGCAGTGGCTCATGCCTGTGGTCCCATTACTTCCAGAAGCTGAGACAAGCAGATTGCATGAGCCCAGGAATTGAAAGAGCACTGGACTAAGAACCAGAAGATTGCCAACTTACTCCTATTTTTACATTAAATCATTCTGTGACCTTGAGCAAACAAAGGGTATTTTAGCCTTTTCTTATCCATAGATTGAATGGGTAAATGAGCTGATACCTACATTTTTTTTTCTGACTCAAGAAGTGAAGAAATATAGTTATCAATAATTTTAGTAGATACTAGTATTTCCATCGTCATACAGGTTTTCCTACCAGGTCTCATTTATTCTATGGCATTAAAGCAAAATATAGTGAGTAAGATGTTTTGCATGTACCTAAATGTCCTAGAACACACACTGATCTAAGTTGGCTGATAGACCATTCATTCAGCCAAAATAATTCATCAGGTAACTCACTTTATAAAGTCATCACTGCTTGCAGTTAGATCCTCCTCTCCTCATTTCTTTCCCTTTCCACTTCTATTATTTTTCCTGAAAGAGAAATACTTGCAGTTTCTCACTTCTAAATTCTTCTTAATTCTCCTAATTCTAGCAGCTTTTTTTTTTTCTTAAGATGGAATCTCACTTTGTCACCCAGGCTAGAGTGCAGTGGCGTGATCTTGGCTCACTGCAACCTCAGCCTCCGGGGTTCAAGCGATTTTCCTGCCTCAGTTTCCCAAGTAACTGGGATTACAGGCGTGTGCTGGCACTCCTTGCTAGTTTTGTTTGTTTGTTTGTATTTTTAGTAGAGACGGGGTTTCACCATGTGAAACTCCTGACCTCAGGTGATCCGCCTGCCTCGACCTCCCGAAGTGCTCGGATTAAAGCTTGAGCCTCTGCACCTGACTAATTCTGGCAGTTTTCTCTCGCTCTCCCAAGTGAATATTCTGCCACTTCTTCTTTTTTACACTATATTTCAGTTTGTATTTTTATAATCACATACAGTGTTCTCAACCAAAGGACATGCCAGAACTACACAGACAACACCAAAGAAAATATTCCTAGCCTACCGTGAAATGATCTTATAAATTCTGGGGACAGCAGCATCTTTATTTTTTAAAAGCTTCTGGATGATTCTAATGTACAACCTTGTTTGAAAAACATGGCCCATCTAGACCGTTATTAGTATCTTTCATTTTTAATGTGTGATTGAGGTATAATATTTTCTGTCACTAATTTTATGAGTTCTAAATGATCTTTTTTATATTTGTGACTAAAATCCTGAAGACTCTCCTATTTCTTTGTTTTAGTTAGAGTGGTACAGTGGCTTGACATGTCTGGTGACTGGATTCAAGTAATATATTCAGACATGTGCCAAACAATCTACTAGGTGCATTCACTTTCATTATTTGATGTGACTATACTAATAGCTCAATCAAATTGATATTATTATCCTCAGTTTGGGGACAAGAAAACTGAAGGTCAAAATTTTTCAATAATTTGTCTGACATCATACTAATGGATCTGTAATTTACAAAACAAAAAAAAAGATAGATTTTTGTATCCTACCCTAGTGCTCTCTTTCATCACGGATGTTTCCCACATGAATTTCCTGGTCAAGACTGGAAGGCTAAAGTCCATTATCCTATAACTACGGCTTTGTGTCTTCCACTCAATGAACTTGTCATTCTCATAATAAAATAGATCTCTCATTTGCCATTTACTCACAGTTTTTTGTTTTGTTTTGTTTTTTTGAGATGACGTTTCGCTTTTGTTGGCCAGGCTGGAGTGCAATGGTGTGATCTCAGTTCACTACAACCTCTGCCTCCTGG
>PVKP010033446.1:0-25050 GCA_004027715.1 Plecturocebus donacophilus | reverse complement strand
TGTGTTCTCATTGTTCAACACCCGCCTATGAGTGAGAACATGCGGTGTTTGATTTTGTGTTCTTGTGTCAGTTTGCTGAGAATGATGGTTTCCAGATTCATCCATGTCCCTACAAAGGAGGCAAACTCATCATTTTTTATGGCTGCATAGTAGTCCATGGTGTATTTGTGCCACATTTTCCCTGTCCAGTCTATCATTGATGGGCATTTGGGTTGGTTCCAGGTCTTTGCTATTGTAAACTATGTCCGGTGTGTCTTAACCTTGAGCACATTCCTCACCCTCAAAGGAAGCAACACCTTTCAACCTTGGGTTAATGTTGGCCCTTCAAGGCTTCCTTCTCAAATGAATTGGCTCCATTTCTCTGTTGAAGAACCACATCGTTCCTGTCAATCGTTTTGCGAAATATATTTTTCATAAAACATTTTTATCTATATACAAGTATTGCAAAGCCTATTGAAAAGTTGTAAAATATAGGTAAATATAAGAAGACAGGTAATAGTTGTCATTAAAATACATTTTTTAAAAATATTCTAATATTAATGTACTGAATAAGAGTACATATTTGGCTATGAGTATTATAACACACACACAGAGAAATGCTATTCTGAATAGAGAACTTATATAAATCGATAGAAAAATAAGGGCAACTCAGAGAAGAATAAACCTTAATATTCAGTAAACAGGAAAAAATACCGAAATACTCTAAATTTAGATACACTTAATAACAAAGCCATTTCAAGGAAATGATAAATTGTTTTCCCCAAATAAAGCTTAACAAAAATTGAAGTATTTGGTAAAACACAATCTCAGCAATTTTTGAGAAAATGAACACTTGATATACTTTTGACGAGACTATCAGCTGTTATAATCACCACGGAAGAAAACTGTTTTGGTAGTTTTCTTTTCTTTTCTTTTTTCTTTTCTTTTGAGATGGAGTTCAGCTCTGTCTCCCAGACTGGAGTGCACTGGCACCGTCGCAGCTCACTGCAACCTCTGCCTCCTGGGTTCAAGAGATTCTCCTGCCTGAGCCTCCCAAGTAGCTGGGATTACAGGCACTCACCATCACGCCCAGCTAATTTTCATATTTTTAGTAGAGACGGGTTTCACTCCTAACCTCATGATCCGCCCGCCGCAGCCTCCCAAAGTGCTGGTACTACCAAGCATGAGCCACCACACCCGGAACATCTGTTTAAGCTGAAAGTGATCCAGAAATTCTACTCTTGGCATGTACCCTCAAGTCAGTAAGAGAAGATATTCTTTATGTGACTAATTTTTCTGAAGAGTCTATTGCTACATTCAAATAGAATGTGGCAAAATGATGACAAACATAATTTTTAAATCATCATTGGGTAATCAAGAAAGTGAAATCAGCCGAACGCGGTGGCTCACGCCTGTAATCCCAGCGCTTTGGGAGGCCGAGGCGGGCAGATCACAAGGTCAAGAGATAGAGACCATCCTGGTCAACATGGTGAAACACTGTCTCTACTAAAAATATGACAATTAGCCGGGCGTGGTGGCACATAGCTGTAGTCCCAGCTACTGGGGAGGCTGAGACAGGAGAATCACTTGAACCTGGGAGGAAGAAGTTGCAGTGAGCCGAGATAGTGCCACTGCAACCAGCCTGGCGATAGAATGAGACTCCGTCTCAAAAAAAAAAAAAAAAGAAACGAAATAAAGAAAGTGAAATCTTCAGGGAAAAGGGGAATGGAGGAGAAGCATAAAGACTCAGAGTAAGGAAAAGAAGAAGGGAAAGAAAGAGAGAAGGAGGAGAGAAAAGTGAGATGTAGATAGTAAGTTTAGACTTTATTAAAACTGGTAAACATCTACAGTTAAAAGTGAGATATAGATATTGAGTTTAGACTTTGTAGAGTTGTTAAATATGTATGGTACAATTTATTTGGCAATTTCTAAATGACAGAAATAGAGAACAAAACTCTTGAACCAGGGAGAATAAAAATGAATAAGAAAAACAGATTGACAAATCAAAATTCAATTAATTGAGAAAGCAAGAAGAGAGAAAAAAGCACAGCAAAAAGTGACAAGTAGAAAGTGCATGTATGAAATTCAGTAAACAATGATAAATCATGATAAATAGTCTCAACTTGCGATTAAAGGAAGGGAGATGTGGCTGGATTTTAAATTCTGCTATGTGCTTTTACAAAAGGTACACAAAAAAATGAGGACAAAGAAACTTGAAAAGAATGGAAATAAATATACCATGCAAATGTTAATTGTATTTTAAACTGACAGCTTTATTAATACAAAAAAGCAAGATAAAGGAGAAAGGGGAACACTATATAATGATAAAAGACTCAATTCAGAAAGAAGGTAAAAATATTCTAAATTTAGATATACCTAATAACAAAGCCACAGAATAATAAGGCAAAAACTGATAGAAGTAGTGGGAAATTTTGACAAACTCACTATCATAGTGGGAGAGTTCAACAAACCTTTAGGTTAAGACAACCGTACTAAACGTGTAGATAATTTGAACCATCAAGTTTATAAGGAAACATGAAACTTGTAGTTAAAGAACACATTCCTCCCAATAGAAAATAAAGCAAGTCTCATGAAATATAAAGCAAGTCTCAACAAATTTCAAAAATCATTATCACTCAAACTTTGTTGCCTGACCACAACAGAAAATTTAAAAGTCTAGAAAGTGCTTTAAGAAATATAAAAACAAGAACATGAGTTTTCATGTTTTTAAATTTAAACAATAAATGTACTTATTTATGCAATGACTTTAAACAATAGATTTTAAAATAAAACACAATGGAAATTATAAAGTATTTCAAACTATGTGATTTTTTAAAATTGCAGATCAAAACTTGTGAGAAGTCAGTTAAGAGGGTACTTTAAAGGAAATTAACAGCTTTAAACACTTGTGCCAAAAGAGAGGCTGAAAATGTGATATGAATGATAAATGCAACCAAGTTTAACAGCTGGAAAAGTAGCAGAAAAAAAGACCCCACAAATTTAAGAGATTTTACAAAAGCACACATTAGTGAACTAGGGCAAAAAGAGTTGATTCTTTGAATAAAATAGAGCAACCTCTTATGAGACTGATCAAGAAAGAAAATGAAAGAAGGCAGAAAAATGATATATATCTATAGATAACAAAAAAGATTAAAATTAGATACATGAATACTAACAACCAACATATACCATAAACTTGAAACTTTAAATTAATTCCTAGAACAATATCTATAAAACTTGGCTGGACACAGTGGCTCTCGCTTGTAATCATAGCACTTTGGGAGACTGAGACAGATGGATCACCTGAGGTCAGGAGTTCGAGACCAGCTTGGCCAACATGGTGAAATCCGTTTCTACTAAAAATACAAAAATTAGCCAGGCATGGTGGTGCATGCCTGTAATCCCAGCCACCTGGAAGGCTGAGGCAGGAGAATCGCTGGAACCAGGAGGCAGAGGCTGCAGTGAGCCAAGATCACACCACTGCACTCCAGCCTAGGCAGCAAAGCAAGACTCCATCTCAAAAAAAAAAAGTAAAAGAAAGAAAAAAAATTATAAAACTCATGTAAGAAGAATGACAAGGCCAGAATAGTAAATGCTGTTTAAAGACCTTCAATAAGTAGTTTAAAATCTTCCCACTGGTAAAAGAAAATCAAGTCCTTATGATTTTACAGGGCAACTGTCAAGGATCAAGTACTTCCTGAAAATTAGAAAAGAAGGAAATCTCCCAGACTTATTCTAACAAAATGACACAAGGACAATTTGAAAAAGGGTAAAGTCACAGGCCATCTTACTAATGATTACAGACGAAAAATTCTAAACAAAATACTCACATACCAAATGCAGTAGGACTTAAAAAACACAGTAGTAACAAGCTGGGATTATCCTAGGGATGCATGGGTAGTTTAACACAGACTAGTACCAGTCTATGGTCTGTTAGGGACCCAACTGTGCAGCAAGAGGTGAGCTGTGGGCCAGTGAACATTATCATCCGAGCGCTTCCTCCTGTTAGATCAGCAGCAGCATTAGATTCTCATAGGAGCAGGAACCTTAGTGTGAACAGCAAATGCAAGGGATCTAGGTCGTGGGCTCCTTATGAAAATCTAATGCCTGATGATCTGAGGTGGAACAGTTTCATCCCGAAACATTCCTCCCTACCCTCCCCACCCACTTTGTCTGTGGAAAACTTGTCTTCCACAAAACTAGTCCCCAGTGCCAAAAAGGTTGGGGACTACTGGTTTAACATATTAAAATCTACAACTATATCTACCAAATTAAATGGGAGGCTGGGCACAGTGGCTCATGCTTGTAATCCCAGCACTTTGGGAGACCAAAGAGGGCAGATTGCTTGAGTTCAAGAGTTTGAGACCAGCCTGGGCAACATAGAAAAACCCTGTCTTTACAAAAGATACAAAAATTAGCCAGACATAGTGGCACAAACCTATAGTCCCAGCTACTTGGGAGGCTGAAGAGGGAGGATCACTTAAGTCCAAGAGGTAGAGGTTGCAGTGAGCCAAGATGGCACCATTGCACTCCAGCCTAGATGACAGAGAAAGACTGTCTCAAAAAAAAAAAAAAAGAAAAAGAAAAAAAGAAAGAAAAACAAATTGGTAAAATTCAACACTCATTCATGATGAAAAAACAAGAACAACTCTTAGCAAACTAAGACTAGAGGAAATTTTCTTAACCTCATAAATGTAATCCACTAGAACCCTATAGCAAACATCTTTCTTATGGTAAAATATTAAAATAATTGTCTTTTAAATTAGGAGCAAGACAAAGATGTACGTCATCTCTGCTAACATTTAAAATAATACCTGCATAGAAAGTTTAGGAAAAAAGTGGGGAGCGGTGGAAAGGAAAGGAAAGAAAAGAAGGAAAGGAAAGGAAGAAGGAAGGAAGGAAGGAAGGAAGGAAGGAAGGCAGGAAGGAAGGAAAGAAAAAGAAAAGAAAAAAATCAGAACTGTCTAGCCTAGCAGAGAGGCAGCAAAGCTCTTGGTGAGCTTTGGAAATCAACTGCCTGAGTTTAAGTCCTGCCTTCGGTGTTCAGATGATAATCTGTGACTTTGGGCAAGTGATTTAATCTCTCTTTGTGGTTAATTTCCTTGTGTGTAAAATGGAGATGAAAAATGAACCTGCTTAAAAGGGCTGTTGTGATAAATATTTGTAAAGTGTTCTGAACGGGACCTAGCACAACATGCCATATGGAATCATTTGTTTAGAAATAATAAAAACATAAATTATATGATAAATTAACAAGTTTTGTTAGGTGGTTGAATATAAGATCAGTCTACAAAATCTATTGCATCACTATATATAAGCAAAAGAATCAGAACATACAAATTAGAAAAGAGATACCATTTACAATAGCAATAAGATGTATAAGGTAACTAGGAATAAATTTAACATGGGTATATGAATTCTTAGAGGTGATTTTTAAATTTTTTATTGAAAGACATTAAAGACTATCTAAATAAAAATGCTAATGTATTATCTATAAAAATATCATCTATCCAAAATAATATATGCATTTTCAATCAAAATCACAACAGGGTTAATGAAAATGTGATGCTAAAAGTTAAATGGTAAATAAAGCAAAGGCTCAAGATAGCCAAAATCCTCTAAAGAAGGCCAGGCACAGTGGCTGATGCCTGTAATCCCAGCATTTGGGGAGGCCAAAGCAAGAGGATTGCTTGAGCCCAGAAGTTCAAGACCAACCTGGACAACACAGTGGGATTTACTTGATACAAAAAATTAAAAAATTAGCCAGGCATGGTGGCATGTGCTTGTAGTCCCAGCTACTTGGGAGGCTGAGGTGGGAGGATCACTTGAGCCAGGGAGGTTAAGGCTACAGTGAGCTATGATCATACCACTGCATGTCAGCCTGGGCAACAGAGTGAAATCCTGTCTCAAAAAAAAAAAAAAAAGAAAGGAAAAAAAAAAATATATATATATATATGTATATATCCTGAAGAACAGTAAGGAATGGGGTACTTGCTAGTAATTAAACAGGATGTTACTGGCTCAGGAATAAAGAAATTAAACAACGGACCAGATTACAAACCCTAAAAATAAACCTATCAATTCATAGAGACCCTATGTAAAACAACATTGGTATTGCAAATCTATAGGAGAACAGTGGATTTTTCAATAAATAAAGCTGGGGAAACTGATTATCCATATGGAAAAAGAAATTAGATTCCTGCTTTATACCATCATAAAAATCAATCCCAGGTATGTTATCAATTTCAATATGTAAAGCAAAGCATTTGTACTCTAAAAAGAACATCAGAGGAATATCTTTCTCATCTTGTGGTTGGGAAGGATTTCTTATATCAGACACAAATAGTGCTGACCATAAAAGAATAATTAATACATTTGACTACATTAACATTAACATCCTGTTAATCAGAAGACACTATAGAAAGATAATCATATTCTGAGAGAAGATATGTTCAGCACTTATAATCACAAGTGAATTAGGATTAAGAGCCAAGATAGAAGAACCTTGTATTGAATCAACAAGAAAAAGATAAGCACAATAGTAGAAGTCTGGGCAATAAGCATAGAGAGCCATTTCATAAGTAAGGAAACATAAATGATAAATAAACACACACACATATTCATTATTTAATTCCAAGCAGGAAAGTGCAACAGGGTTAATGAAAATATGACTAAGGGTTATATGATAAAGCAAAGACTTAAGATAGCTAAAATTCTCCTAAAGAAGGCCAGACTTAGTGACACACGCCTGTAATCCCAACATTTGGGGAGGCTGAGGCAAAAGGATTGAATGAGCCCAGGAGTTCAAAACTAACCTAGGCAACATAATGGGACCATGAGATATGAACTTGCACCCATTGGGTCAAACATTAAGAAGTCTGACAATATCACGTGTTGGGACCTGGGTGTGGTGGCTCATGCCTATAATCCTAGTGCTTTGGAAGACTGAGGCAGGAAGATCACTTGAGGCTAGGAATTCAAGACCAGCCTGGGAAAGGCCCTTACTCCACAAAAATTAAAAAAAAAATAAGTGGGCAGAGTATGGTAGCATGTTCATGTTCCTGTAGTTCTAGCTACTTGGGAGGCTGACGTGGGCAGATCACTTGATCTCAGGAGTTTGAGGTTATGATCCCCCCACTGCACTCCAGCCTGGGCGACAGAGTAATACTCTGTCTCAAAAAAAAAAAAAAAAAAAAAAAGAAGAGAAAAAAGAAAATTAGCACCACCATTACAGTATACATTGACAAGAGAAAGGTTGAGATGAACATGGGGACCTATGCCCAAATTTAGTGGCTCATAAACTGTAAATGGAATCAAAGAAGCTCCAGGTGATATAATGTTATAGAATCAAAGAGAGGATATAGTTGAAGAACCAGAAGACTGCTGTAGGGTCAAACACTTTAGAGAGGGGTAGGAGAATTGGATTTGAGATAGATTTTTCATTTGGCAAAATGGAAGAGAGGTAGCAAAACTCAAAAGCACACAACACATGTTAAAAGAGTCATGATAAATTTATTTTATGTTTAGATTTCACAGTTGGTTATTTATAAAGCCAAGTGTATTACCTAATGAATCCACCTAATTTATCATCATATCCCAAACGAGGCATCTAACTAAGCAAGTTTGTTTCCTAAACCATGCATTTTTGTTAGACTCGCCTTCATAAGCAGCAATATATTTATCGTCATCTCGTTCTTAGAATATTTCCATTATCCCCAGACTTCATCTATAAGTTATATCACAGAGCATCTCTCCCTTTCTCTCTGTCACCTGACCCAACCCTAAAGCTCTTCCTACATAATTCAGCTTTACCTCTGCAATTGGGTGTCTATATTTGCTCTATTACTTGACATCCATCTTTGAATTACTATATTATGTTGTCTTTTTTCTATGAGAACATATAATGTCCTCCTACAAACTTATAAAACTAATGTCTTTATTTCACATCTTTATAATGACTAGCATGTAGTACAAAGGACACAGATATTTTTAGCCGATTTCTATTTCATATCCATGCTATTGCCCCCTCTGAGGGAGTTTTGTCAGCTTTCTACCAGCCACACCCCTTAATTCTTTCAGAACTCGAATGTTGCCTGAGATTTCCTGGTTTAATCAGGCCAGTAGCCTATTCATTTGCCCACACGCTTCCTACTTTCCAGTCACTTAGTGCAGTTTTGTCACATTTGTGTTAATCCCATTTCTTCTTTATTGAGCATGTTTCTCCAGGAAATATTGCCATCATCACTTCTCAGAATCTAGAAGGTCACTCCTCACAGAATCTAGAAGGTCACTCCGCACACAGCCAGGACATGTTACTGACTAATGCTGCTGAATGCTCACAAAAAGAATAATTTTTCAATTCATTAACTTTTTGACTCAGTATAATGAAAGACATTTATTTGAAATCTCTCCAATTGCAATTGCCTCTAGTAAACTTTAATAACGATGTATTTATCAAAGTGTGATTCAATCACCTTGGGGAGAAAGAAAGCAGGAAATGAAAGTGAAACAAATAAGTACCCTTCAGAGAAAACAAGCACTTATTGACAGCTGACTAATTGAAGAGAAAGAAAGCATTCTTTTTTCAGGAATACAGGAGACAAAGATGAACAAAAGACTGTCTCAGAGAAAGGAAAAAACAGTTCAGGAGAGAAGTGAAAAAGAGATCACTAGTACTTACCCCTTCCAAAAGGGATTAGTAGAAAATATTTTGTTATTAAGAACAAGAAATAAAACTTTATCCTAGTTTAAGAAAAACAAGTTTGATATTGTTTAAGAACAAGAAATCAAAATGAAACAAACATAAAAGGCATATAAACATTGCATATTCTAGGATCCTCATTTTCTTTCTTGCATTTTTTTTTTAGTGGTTATTCTAGGATTGCAATATATATCCTTAACTCTTCACAGATTACTTAGTTAGTATTGAATCAATTCAAGTAAAATGCAGAAATCTTGCGGGGTATGAGTTTATTTACTCATCTTTTCATCCTTTTTGCTATAGTTGTCAAATGCATGACATTTATATACATTATAAATCCTATGATGCAATGTTATCATTTTCAGTGTTCTTTATTTTTTTTGCCCCTGAAGACCTGATTTTCCATCTGGTTGTATTCTCTTCAACCTGAAGAACTTCTCTGGTATTTCTTGTAGTGCATGGACACTGGATACACATACTTTTAGTTTTCTTTATAGGGAAATGTAGTTTACTTCACCATCATTCTTTTAGGATCATTTACACTGGATATAGAATTTAATGTAGTTTGGGGTTTGTTTTATTCTTTAAAGGTGTTGTTCCACTGTCTTCTGGTCTCCATTAATTTTCTGATGAGAAGACATCAATCATTCAAATCACAATTCCCTTATATGTGTCATTTTTCTCTGGCAGCTTTCAAAATATCTTTAGTTTTCTGCAACTTGATGACAATGTGCCAGGTGTGTGCAATGCAATTCTGACATTACCTAGAGTTAGGTCCAATTTCACAAGCTAAGAACATAGTCTTCCATGAGAGCTCCCTTATTTTGTTACAAGTAGTTAGGCATGAGCCAGACGGGGAGGGCTCTCCCCCATCCACTAGGAATGTCAGGTAATGGTTCAGCAATTATCACATTGCCTCTCTAAAAGTGATAAATTGGTAGCCAGTGCAAGGGAGAGGTCATTTCCTGATGATCCATACCTACTGCACTAAAGTATTAATTGAACGCAGACGCCAGAAAGAAGCAACTTCCTGGGCATGCACATTAAGAACTAAAATGGCAGAGTATGAAATTCCAAGGGCACACCACCAGAAATGGGAAGAAATCCTCAGATGGGCATATGTACAACTAAACGCACTGTACATGCTCACTTCCCGAGCATAAGGAGTGCACTGCACATGCAGGCAGCCCACTCTAAGGGAAGAATCAGGGGAAAGGGCCCAGGCTATAAAGTCCTAGGATCAAGGTAAAACACTGCACTTGTTCTTCAAGTTGCCTGATTGGATCTCTTCCAAGTGTATTTTGTTTCCTGTTCTAATGCCTTTTTAATAAACTTCCACTCCCGCTCCGAAACTTGCCTCAGTCTCCTTTTCTGCTTTATGCCCCTCCCATCAAATTCTTTATTCTGAGGAGGTAAGAATTGATGTTGCCGCAGAGCTGTACAGATTCACCACTGGTAACTCAGATACCTTCCACCAGTAACAACTTCAGAAACTAGTCACAAGCCCAGGGTTCCTAAGCCCTTCTTCTGACCAACTGGCCACAAATTCAGGCATTCTCAATGCCCCCTCAAGTTCTGTAATTTGCTAAAATGACTCACAGAACTCAAGAAAGTGTTATACTACTTTTTTTTTTTTTTGAGACAGAGTCTTGCTCTGTCACCCAAGCTGGAGTGCAATGGCATGCTCTCGGCTCACCACAACCTCTGCCTCCTGAGTTGAAGCAATTCTCCTGCCTCAGCCTCCCAAGTAGCTGGGATTACAGGTGTGTGCTACCATGCCTGGCTAATTTTTGCATTTTTAAGTAGAGACCAGGTTTCACCATGTTGGTCAGGCTGGTCTCGAACCCTTGACCTCATGATCCACCCGCCTTAGCCTCCCAAAGTGCTGGGATTACAGGCATGAGCCAGGGTACCCGGCTGAAAGTGTTATGATTATAATTGTAGTTTTATCATAAAGGATACAGATCAGGACCAGAAAATAAAGAGACCCACAGAGTGAGGTCTGGGAAGGTTCCAAACACAAAGCTTCTGTATCCTCAGAACATTACTTTTCTAAAACATTAATATATAGTTGCCAATCACAGCAGCTCACCTTGGTGCCCAGAATTTTAACTGGAGCTTTTTTTTGTTGTTGTTGACACATAGTCTTGCTCTGTCACCCAGATTGGAGTGCAGTGGTGAGATCTTGGCTCACTGCAGCCTACACCTCCCAGGTTCCAGCAATTCTTCTGCCTCTGCCTCCCAAGTAGCTGGGATTACAGTCATGTGCCACCACACCCTGCTAATTTTTCTATTTTTGGTAGAGATGGGTTTTACCATGTTGGCCAGGCTGGTCTCGAACCCTTGACCTCAGGCGATCCACCTGCCTTGGCCTCCAAAGTGCTGGGATTAATGCATGAGAAACCATGCCTGGCATGGAGTTTTATTATACAGGCATGATTGATTGAATTGTAACTGCATCATCAGGGACTTGGTCTAGGTCCTGCTGCTTGCCGCACAGAATGCCAACCACTGAGACTATCATTATTGCCAAAGAAGAAGGCTTTAATCGGGTGTTGCAGCCAGGAGACAGGAGATCAGTCTCAAATCCATCTCCCTGACCAACTAAAATTAGGGGTTTATGTAGCAGAAAAGAAACATAATTGTGTGTGGAAAAACAGGAACTCAGGAGGGGTAAGAAAGCAATCATGATGAATGAGGGGCTTGACCTCTCATTGTCTGGTGAGTTTCAGTTCTTTCATTTTTTTTCTGAGACAAGGTCTCACTCTGTTGCCCAGGCTAGAGTACAGTGGGACAATCACAGCTCATTGCAGCCTCACCCTCCTGGACTCAAGCAGTCCTCCCATTTCAGCCTCTCGAGTAGCTAGGACTATAAGTGCACAACATCATGCCCAGCTAATGTTTGTAGTTTTTGTAGAGATGGGGTTTCACCACATTGCCCAAGCTGGTCTCAGACTCCTGGGCTCAAGCAACCCACCCTATCTTAACCTCCTAAAGTGCACCCCCGTAGCTTTCACCTAAACCCATATAGGTGAGAGCTACTGTCCCCGGCCTCTTTGATACTTTTCAAGAGGCCTGGGGGTCCTTTCCTGAGGAAGGCACTCAGATAAAAGGGAAGTTTTGAGCTTTAAGACAAGAAAGGTCAATTTCTATGTTTATCCAAAAAAAACCATCTAGTGGTCTGTTGCATCAGTTTCAGAATCATTGGTCACATGATTGAACTGAACCCCCAGCCCTCCACACCCCCACTACCCACCACCCCACCAAGAGGTACAGCTTATATCACGTGTAATAACATAGTTGGTCATTCTGATAAGCCCCCAGCCTGAGTCATCTCATTCGCATAAACTCAAGTGTGATCCCAAGAGTCTATCAAGGATAACAAAGACAATTCTATCACTCCCAAAAATTCTAAGGATTTAGAGGTCATCTCCCGGGAGATGTCTCTCAGGAGCAAAGGTCAGTCAAATTCTTTACAACAATGTGGTTTTCTTTATATGTAACCCACTTTTTGAGGTTTGCTGAGCTTCTTTTTATTTTATTCTTTAAACACAGTGTTTATTGCCAGATGGAACTGCGGTGGCACAATCATAGCTCACTGTAGCCTCAAACTCCTGGGCTCAAGCAATCATCCTGCCACAGACTCCCAAGTATCTGGGACTACAGGTGTGCACCACCACACCTGACTATTTTTAATTTTTTGTAGAAACAGGGTCTTGCTTTGTTACTCAGGCTTGTCACGAACTCTCATTGTATCTTGGAAGTAACTAACTTGTTTTTTATTTTATAGGCTCATAGGTGGAAGAGACTTGCCTTGTCTCAGATGAGACTTTGGACTTGGACTTTTGAGTTAATGCTAGAATGATTTAAGTCTCTGGGGGACTGTTTGGAAGGCATAATTGTGTTCCACAATGTGAGAAGGACATGAGATTTGGGAGGGGCCAGGGGAATAATAAGATTTGGAAGGGGCCAGGGGTGGAATAATATGGTTTGACTCTATGTCCCCAAGTAAATCTCATGCTGAATTATAATCCTCAGTGTTGAAGGAGGGGTCTTGTGGGAGGTGACTGGATTTGGGGGCAAGACTTTTCCCTTACTGTTCTTGTAATAGTGAGTGAGTTCTCATGAGATCTGGTTGTTTAAAAGTATGTAGGATTTCCTCCTTTGCTCACTCTCTCTCTCTTTCTCCACCATGTGAAGATCTGTCTGCTTCCCCTTCACCTTCCACCATGATTGTGTTTCCTGAGACCTCCCCAGCCATGCTTCCTATACAGCCTATGGAACTGAGTCAATTAAATCTCTTTTCTTCATAACTTACCCAGTGTCTGGTAGTTCCTTATAGCAGTGTGAGAATGGACTAATACAGGAAGGAAATTCTGGAAAGCACAGTTGTAGCTGAATTGGAACAGTACAAAATTGTCACAGTCTTGATCTTTACCAAACATACTATGATAAAAAAGAGAATGATTAACCCTGACCCCACCATGGACCTATTAAAAAAAAATGTAGTGAGGTTTCATGTATTTAAAACCTACGGCATGTAATAGGACAAAATAAGTCAGTAAACTCAACTTTCTGGTTCTGACCACCCAACAACTCCACCTGAAATTCTCAGACATTATGACTAGCACTAGCATGGCAGTTTTCACTTTTTGAGGAGGCTACTGTTTTTAATAAAATGATGGGCTAGATGGCTTTGACTCAGCAGTAATTCCTATGTGACTTTGTAAATAAAATGGGCCAAGATTACTCAATTTTATGTGCTAATTCTACTATAGCCTTTCATATTTAGCCTCATAGTAATATTCTATAAGTAATCTTTGCTTTCTTGTTTCAACATTTTAATATCTTGGAAGGAATATAAAATTGATGTAATTATTGTTTTTTTCTGTGTGAACTGTAAGTCATTTCCATACATTCTTTTAATGTCACTTTCTTTTAACAAAAAAGAATCCAGCTTCAAGTCAGGGACAATATAGAACATAAAATTGTTAAAAATAAGAAAAAAGAGTGTTCATCAGCTAATAAGACACCATTTTTTCTTTGTTAAAAGAAAAAACTACATTTCATCTATGAAAGAATTTTCTATCAAAAGTCTCACATGGCAAGATTGATAAGAGTAATATTTTTTTCTAACATGAAAAACATTTTCAAATGAGAGATAAATTCCTTAATAAAGATATAATTGGTGTTGTCAGGGAGAAGGTTTACACAGTAAGTAAAGAAAAGTTCAAATTTGAAATTAACGGCACACAGGAGAGCAGTTCTCATAGTCCAAAATCAGTCCTCAGACATTTACATGAAGGATTATTTCCTTTACATTTCAGAAGAAAAATGTATAGAAGGGGTAGGAATATCAGTTATTATAATAGAAAGATTATAAACAGAAAAAGAATTCATACTAACATCTTCTCCAGCTCATCTATACCAAATTATTAACTAAAGAGAGAAATGACAAGAGTTTCAGATCATGCAGAGAAGCAAGGATAGAAAATAAGTGTCACATTCAATTTCACCCTCTAATTTCATATTTCCCCCAAAAGGAAATATCTCAGGATACTGAATTACAAGTTCTAGCTAACACATTGAGATGAAGCAGATGCTTTATACCAAGTAAGGTGCCAGATCCAAACTCAAATTTTTAAAGGAAATAATCACAAAATTCTTAGACCTTTTATGTTTCCACTTCCAATGAGAATGGAGTAGAGAGTGCCTCATCTCTTTCTTCATGCTCATTTGAATGGGCTGGGGCCTCCACTAAGTCTACTGATACTGCTTACTGTTATTCCTACAGTGGTAAGGCCTAATAGCTGCATCCTTTTTTATTTTTTATTTATTTATTTTTTTTTTTTAAGAAAGCCTCACACTGTCACCTGGGCTGGAATACAGTGGTGCAATCTCAGCTCACTGGAACCTCCACCTCCTGGGTTCAAGCAATTCTCCTGCCTCAGCCTCCTGAGAAGCTAGGATTACAGGTGCCTGCCACCATACCAGCTAATTTTTTGTATTTTTAGTAGAGATGGGGTTTTGCCATGTTGGCCAGGCTGGTCTCAAACTCCTGACCTCGTGATTTGCCTGCTGCAGCTTCACAAAGTGCTGGGATTACAGGCGTGAGTCACCACACCCAGCCAATAACTGCATTCTGATTCATGTCCAGGGAAATCAAGAGAAGGAGAGATTGGCCCACCAACCACTTTGGTGGTAAAGTAGGACATTTTCCTTTGTGATTGGCCCACACTCCTAAATTTGTCCAGGTAAAGTTTAAGTGAGTATTTCCCACAACTTGGAGGTGGATTGTGTATGAGGGAGAGTTCACCTTTGATTCAGTCCAACAACGCTACTGAAAGAAATCAAGGGGGCTCCATTCACAGTGATGAGATCTAGGGGTATGTCAGATTGCTGGAGGTAGTAAGGGCAGAGAGATTCTAAAGCCACCACTCAAATAGAGACCTGTCCACTAGGGAACCAGAGGTGAGAGACTTCAATGACGGGACTCTTCCAAGCACCCACAAAAGCCCTATAGAGAGTTAGCCCTAAATATCTGCCAGTCTCAGGAACTCAAATCTGGCTCAGCAAAGACAAGTTAAAGTAAGCATTTTCTTATTACCTTTCTCTTCTTCCCTACTATGCTCTAAATCTACAGTGCCCTGAAGCTATAGTAAGCTGGCACCTAAATTCAGCATTAGGTGAAGACAAGAAAAGACTAACCTTAAATTGAGAATTTCAATTATTATACAGAAACCAACACTCAATTTCTGAATCTAGACAGTGTTTTGGGCCTTAAAACGTCTTTAGGACTGCTTATTATCTAAATGTGAGCAGAAAATCTTGGAACTCAAATTTAATAATGGGTAAAAGCTTCCACCACTGAAAAGATTTAAGAGATAATGAGAAAACAAAAAAAAATGTTTTATTAGGACTTATACTTGGGGCTTGTTCAATGTAAAAGTAATATAAAAATCACCTTCACATAAACCTTCTACCAACTCCATCTTATCAGGCTCCCTAGAGAAAACAACTTGTTCTTTATTCTCTCTAAATAAGAACTCGTCCTCTCCTTTGATCAGAAACCTTAACATGTTGTTAGACTTCAGTGGTGATCAGGAGGTAATGCTTAGGTATAAGCATATGAATAGGAATATATGCTTGGTGCCTCTTTTTTCCCCAAACATTTGTTACATTATTTTCTTACCAAAAATTACATTTTAAAATTACATAAAATCAAGTTATAGGGATTATACTGTTTTGATATCTTCATTTTTCTCCTTTGTTAGCATTTAGGGCATACCCTGTAACTCCCATTGCCTCAGTAGTAGACATTTCCCAGTCATATAAAATATGGACTGAGGAAACAGCCCAGCAAGTATAATTGTAGTGAAATAAGAAGAACAAAGTTCTAGTGGGTTGAAGAATAAATGGGAAATACGAAAATGGATGTAAGAAATGAATACTAACATTTCTGGAAGCTCCACAGTAACCAAATGAGAAATTCAGTGCTGTTGCAACAACTAGATTAAATGAAAAAAAAAAATAAGGTAAAAGGCCAAATATAAGTATTACAGACCTAATTTTCAAAAATTATAACTCTTTAAAGTGCTTATGATGCTTTAAAAATGTTTTAAAATCTATATTTTTATGTTCTATGTAACTCATATAAAATGAGCTCTCATTAAACTTCATTTTTACTTATACAACTATGTTATAAGCTGTATGTTCTATACCTTCTCAGAGTATACTCTCTGCTATGTGTCGTATGTAGAATATACAATGGGAACAATTGTGCTCAATTACTATTCTGCCCAAAGCTGTAGCTTACCATATATGGAGTAATAGTCTATAATATATGCATAGGACAATGACTAACATGTTCTTACAATATCTCCTTTGAAGGGGAATATTCTGATTAATTTATGATGTGATAGGAATACTTAAAATAACATATGAATGTGCTAATATAAGCACTGATTTCCTTATTTATTTATGTTTGTATTTTAAGACAGAGTCTCACTCTGTCACCCAGACTGGAGTGCAATGGCATCATCACGGCTTACTGCAGCCTCAACCTCCCGGGCTCAAGTGATCTTCCTACCACAGCCTCCCAGGTAGCTTGGACTACAGGTGTGTGCCACCACACCCAGCTAATTTGTTGTGTTTTTGTAGAGATAGGGTTTTGCCATGTCACTCAGGCTGGTCTCAAATTCCTGGACTCAATGGATCCACCTGCCTTGGCCTCTCAAAGTACTGGGATTACAGGTGGGAGCCATCGTGCCTGGACTCTTATTTTTTTTCTTATTCATATTATTTAAGAATTCTAATGTATATTTTTGTTTCTTATTCATATTATCTAAGAATTCTAATGTACATTTTTGTTTCTTATTCATATTATCTAAGAATTCTAATGTACTGTCAGTGGTTATTGCTTTATGAAATCTCAGTAAAAACACCAAAGAAAATGAGTTTGGTAAATGAGAATCTTGAATACATTACCAACTTTTATGCTCACAATTACTCTTGTTTGATCAAACAGTAAGCATTATCATGAAAGTCTCTTCTGATAATTCTGCTGCCATTCTTACATCTTCAATGATTGAAAGAAAGTATAAAAAATGAGAGTGATTGATGACTCATAAGATAGTAGAAGACCCTTAAAATATTTTTATTCCTCTAATACAGATAGTTGACAATGGGGGTCTTAAAAAAATGATTCTACTAATTCTCAAGATTTCTAGAAATGCTTCTTAAAAAGTAACCTTTACGTTATATCCTTCAAATTAAAAGCAAAGTACATTAAGAGCGAAGAAAAATCATGTCTCATAGGAATAATTTCCTCCACTCATTATGAATACAGGTATCAGAAAGATTAAAATTTGCTTTTCCTGCCATTGACACAACTACTCTGCTTAGTTATTCTTGCTTAGTTATTTCAGTACCCATGACAGTGTTCCTGCACATAGCTGAGTATGTGGGACAAATTAAGAACACAGAAATTATTATATTAATCAATGAATAAATGAATGAATAGTTGAACTGTAAGTTCCTAGGAAGAAAGGCAATAAGATAAATTCACTTTTTTCCCTCACATTAGGCCTTGTTTGAAGACAATAATTACGTGGCCTGAGGCCCTCTCTTTGACAATACTTCATTTTTACTTAAAGAGATCTTACCTGGTATGTAGACCTCATTTGTTTGATCCATTTACCTTTTTCATTTGGGAGATATAATGGTTCTCAGAGTTGCAATATTTTGATGGCACAAAACTAAAAGAATATTTGATTTGTGGCTAGGCACGGTGGATCATGCCTGTAATCCCAGCACTTTGGGAGAAGGGTGGATCACAAGGTCAGGAGATCAAGACCATCCTGGGCAACATGGTGAAACCCTGTCTCTACTAAAAATACAAAAATTAACTGGCCATGGTGGCATGTGCCTGTAATCCCAGCTACTGAGGATGCTGAAGCAGGAGAATTGCTTGAACCAGGGGGTCAGAAGTTGCAGTGAGCTGAGATCATGCCATTGAACTCCAGCCAGGTGACAGAGTGAGACACCATCTAAAAAAAAAAAAAGAATATTTGATTTGTTATAATCTGAAAGATTATAAGGCTAATGAATAAGAATAACTCTATTCGGCCTGGCGCAGTGGCTCACACCTGTAATCCCAGCACTTTGGGAGGCTGAGGTGGGTGGATTATGAGGTCAGGAGATAGAGACTGTCCTGGCCAACATGGTGAAACCCTGTCTCTTCTAAAAATAGAAAAATTAGCTGGGCATGGTAGTGCACATCTGTAGTCCCAGCTACTCGGGGGGCTGAGGCAGGAGAATCAATTGAACTCAGGAGGCAGAGCCGAGATTCTGCCACTGCACTCCAGCCTGACGACAGAGAGAGACTCTGTCTCAAAAACAAACAAACAGAAAAACAGAATAACTCTATGCTTCACTCCAGGTGATTTGTATGCCATAGGAGTTACCAGTCTAGTTCTTGTCTTTCTTTTGAATAAATTAACAAATATTCCTAGAGTATCTATTAAGTACAAAGCCTGAGCCAGTTGGACCCTGCTAGGGACTCTTGAACAAGGAGAACCAAAAACATGACAGACAAAAGGTAGAAATCTAATTAAGAGCAGTGTTGAGAAGTTGAGAAGATGACACAAGATCAATTGAGATATTCTGCAAAGCTGAGAATGAAGTTAGACCCTTTTCATTTTAGTCTGCTGACAAATTAAGCGATGTAACATCACAAAATATTAGGTTTGTTAATTATATATTTGTCTATTTTATGCTTAAATGTAGCTACACTACATGTTAGATTAAATGCAATGGAGGATTAGTATTAGACCCTAAAGTCATCACTGAAAAACCAGTGAAAGCAAATAAAGTTTGTAGTTTAGTTAAAAATATTCTAGCAATATTTATTATTTTAGTTTTGAAAAATGGTCATAACAGATGTTAATATTAGGGCAAACTAGATAAAGGTTATTTGGCTATTCTGTATAACTTTTATATAAATTTAAAATTACTTCAAAATAAATTATTTAAAATTGTGATTAGAACAACTCTTTTTTTTCATAACTGTCATTACTTTGTATTAAAATATTTTAAAAATCAAATTGTGAGTCATGTCAATGGCTTATTTGCGACTTTATTCAAGACTTTTTAGTGCCACTGAGTTTAATGGTTTGCCCATACATTAAACTGAGCAACCCTGGGGAGGCATTCTGTCCTCTTCCTGGCAGAAGTACTAGTATTTTCCAACAATTACTTCTGCCTTAGGTCTGGATAATGTCCTAAACATTTTGTCTCATGTTCATTTTAGCTGCACATTTTAAAGGGGACAGTTTTCCAGCTACACAATGTTTCTTTTACTATCTGGTAACGAGAGTTATAACTACTTCAGGCTCTGACCACATTTTGTTAGAGGTAGATATTATGCTTTCTTCTTTGTTTACAGTACACAATAATCCTCATCATTTTGAGATATTTATCAATTTCTCATTTTGTTTTTTTTAGTTGCTATGATAATTTCCCCATATGTGTGTTATTTGAAAGAAAACTATCTGAGCTTGTGTTCACTAACAAGAAATAGGCATTGGAAAATAAGTACATGGGGCTCAACACTATTCTGACACAATAGGAAGACCTAGTAAGATAGTAATTTTAATGGTAGCAAATGTTATTAACATTAAACTAAAAACATCTACACAACAACAACCTAATGTTCTGATTCATGAGAGGTACGAACACTGATGGAAATCAACATCTGTTGCTGGTGTTAATATTAAACATTAAAGCAATCCACAGAGTGATAATACAACTATTGCAAGTTAAATGACAATTACAGCTTTTCTGATTGGTTGTTTTAAGCAGGAGGTCCAGTAGCAGCAGAGTAACAAAGACAGGGGTTTTCCCATCATGTCTTTCCAAATAATCACTGTCCTAAGTGAGGGGTGGAAGACTGTCATATTGAGGTATTAGTCAGTTTTCACACTGCTATAAAGAACTGCACAGTCTGAGTAATTTATGTAGGAGGAACTTCCAAACACTTATAAAACCATCAGCTCTCCAGTGAACTCTGTATGTGGAGAACAGCATGGGAGAACCATCCCCCGTGATCCATGACTTCCCTCCCTCCACAGTGAGGATTACAAATCGAGATGAGATTTGAGTGGGGACACAGAGGCCTACCATATCAAGGTGTGAAAGGATTCTAGAAATCAGTAGTTTGGGTAGTTAAAAATTACACGGCTGGCCGCGTTGTGCAGGGCCGTTTACTTCAGCTGCAAACATTTTTCGCTACATGAGGGGATAGAGAGGGCCGCTCTCTGCTGGTCCGGCAATGTAATCAAGACAGAGAGGACTTTTCACATCGTCTTAATTCTCACAAAGGCTCGCTTCAAATAATAAATAAAAGCTTGTTTTCCCGACTCCAAGCAGCTACTTTCTGACAGCTGAAAACAAGCTTTCTCTTACTGCACAGTAGAATCCCCTTACAGATATCAGATCCTAACATTATTTTCAATAAAATTTTGTGCCGCCAAGTTTTAAATTGTCTCCTTGAAGCTTTGGCTGGAGACTATTCAGCTCGTCTCAACTAACGGCTTTTGGGGGTTCTTTTTTCCCAGTTGAGTTTCCGTGTCTTTTACGAGTTTGGATTTATGGTCTGTTGGGAGGTTTTTTTCAAGCTGACAGTGAAGACGCTTAGTTTCCTCAATTAGCATAAAAGCTGCTCCAAGGCAGCTGAGTCTTCAGTTCCATGCCATTCAAAATGTTAATTCTTGAGGCACCCACCCTGCGCCCTACTGTCCTTTGTCCCACGACTTCTCGAAATTATCTCAGTGTTTTAACAGAAGTCGCTTCTCCGCCCTACACCTGGGGTGCACCGCACGGGAGCACCAGAAAGCATCACACGACGCATGCGCCAGTCGGCTAGTGTGGGCGGAGGAGAAATCGCGTCGGCGGCAGCCGATGACGTAAAAAGGCCGCGCCATACTTTGGATAGTGCGGCTTGTGCGAGAAGGTTTTCTGCCCTATTGCCGCCATGGTGCATTGCAGTTGCGTGTTTTTCAGAAAGGTCCGTGCGGGTCCCCTCAGCTTGGTCCTCTTAGCGCTAACTGATGGCTCTGGTTCTCTGTCGCTCCCTTGTCTCTCCACTGCTTTCTTTGCGGCGGCCTTTTGCCTGCTTGGTTTTCCCATAGACTTCGCGCGTCCTGTAGTCGCGCTTTGCCAGTAAGCGGTGACAACGATGTGTGTACCTAGCGTGGTTAGGACGGTTTTTGGGGGGCAGGGTTTGAGTTTCTTCAGGGACATTGTGTGCACGTGGCATGAGGAACCGGGGTAACTGCCTGCTGTGGCCCAAATGTTATGGTGTTTTTTTTCTTCCTTTAAGTAATATCCATAGCCTGTTTTTATATATTTCTCCTTGAGTGCACTGTTTAAGGTTTTTCTAAAGGATTTTTATGAAAACACGAAAACGTGTAATTGTTGTGCCATCTTGCAGAACATTTAGGTTGATTTTTGTGTAGTGTCGGTCTTAAGAATTGTTTCCTTAAAAATTTACAACTGCTTTGAATTAAAAAAAAAATCTTATCCTACTGGTAATATTTTTTGAAACCCTGCCTGCATCATGTTTTGGCTGTTACTTATTTCTAACGACCAGAGTAAAATACTCCTTTTAAGTAAGGCTCCTAAGCCTCTGAATCTGATTTATCTAGAGCAGGAAAAAAGTGTTACATGCTTAATGGAACTGTAGAAACTCTCCTGAAATATATCACACTGGTCAATATTTCAACTTTTTTGGGGAAAAAAAAAAGATGTTTTTGATAATAGCTGTCCTAAATGACTAGAGATGTGGTTTATGAATTTAAGAAATTACTCTGTAAGGTATTTTGATTTTAATAGCCTAAGAAGTTAATACATACATTTTAATAACCTGAGAGGTTAATACAAGAAGTTCTTGATTTCATGAAGGAAACAGGTAAACACTAAATGCAACATAAGATTTATAAAGGTGTAATAATAGCGATATAATCAAATTGCTGAGAGAGCCAGCAAAGTCAGGGTGAGAATTGATTAGAGGAATTTAGAAAGACATTAGAAAATATGACAGGATTTATGATAGAAAAAACAAATGACATTCTAAGTAGAGGAAACGTGTGAACAGAATAGCATGTAGAAATGGCAGTATTTCATGTAGGACAGGGCAAATAGGAAGAGAGGAAGGTTGAGCAAATGAAAAGGATACAGGAAGGAACTAGGCTTGGTTGGTGAGCCTATAGTTCTTGCTACTTGGGAGGCTGAGGTGGGAGGATCCCTTAAGACCAGGAGTTCAAGACCAGTCTGGGCAACATAGCAAGACCCCATCTTTTGAACAGGTTGGGTTGTGATGTGGTGCCTGTAGTCCCAGCCATTTGGGAGGCTGAAGTGAAAGAATTGCTTGAGCCCAGGAGTTTGAGGCTGCAGAGTGATGATAGTGCCACATCACTCCAGCCCAGGCAACCGAACCAGACACTGTTTCAATATATATATACCAGAAGGGTATTTTAGTGGCTTTGCATATACAGTTGACCCTTGAAGAACATGGGGGTTAGAGGTGCCTCCTCACAGTTGAAAATCTTCATATAACTTTCTGCTCTCCCAAAAAACTTAATCTGTTGGCTGGAAGCCTTACTGATAACATAAACAGTGAGTTGACATATAAAATATGTATATAGTATATACTGTTTTCTTACAATAAAGTAAGCTAGAGAAAAGAAACTTACTAAGGAAGTCATAAGGAAGGGAAAATATATTTACTGTTCATTAAGTGGAAGTGAATTAATGTAAAGGTCTTCATCCTTGTAGTTTTCAGGTTGAGTAGACTGAGGAGGAAGAGGTGGAGTTGGTCTTGCTCTCTCCGGTGGCAGAGGCAGAAGCGGTGGAGGAGGTGGAATGGGAGGCAAGAGAGGCAGGCACACTATGTGTAACTTGATGGAAGTACATTGTAATTTCTGTCATGCTTTTGCTTTTCTCTTTCCCCTAAAAATGTTTCTATAGGGTACCAGTCCTTCCACCATTTGCTTTGGTTTCAGTGCCTGTTTCACAGAAGGATCCATGTCATAAAAGAAGTCCAAAGCAGTCCTGAATAACAGGAGCCCTTCTGCCAGATTGTCTAGTGTTGGTTTTTCTGGTAGTTTATTCCGTGTTTTCTTCCCCGTTATCTGGGACTGGATCTGAAGTACTCATCTCCATCAAGCTATCTTCTCTGGTTTGTTGTGTGTTACCTCTTGAGTGTCTTCAAGATCCATATCTTGAAGTCCTTTACCCACTCTCCCACCGTTTTGGTCATATCTACAATCTCTTTCATGATTTCCTTGATTGGCTCTATTGTAAATCCTGTGAAGTTAGAACACAAACAACACCTGGACAAAGTTTTTTCCAACACAAACTTACTGTTTTGGGCTTATGGCTTTCATGGCTTTTTCAATAATAATGACATCTTCAGTGGTGTAATAACTTTCAGACTTTCCTGAAATTTTCTCTGTTGGAGTTCTTTTCCATAGTTGAAAATCCTTCCTGTAGAATATCATGTGTAATAAGCCTTAAAGGTCCTTGCAACCCCCCGATCTACAGGCTGATTTAGAGACACTGTGTCTGGGGACAAGGATACCACTTCAGTGCCTTTGGTGTTGAACTCATGGGCTTCTGGGTAGCAGGGGTGAGGGGTGTAGGGGTACTGTCCAGTATCAGAACTTTACAAGTCAGTCTCATATTTGCAAGGTACTTCCTGACTTCAGGGAGAAAGCATCCATGGAACCAATCCGGAGAAAAGGCTTTTGTTCTCTAGGCCTTGTTGTCCAACAAAAACTGGCAGCTTGTGTTTATCTTTCCCTTTCAAGATTGAGGGGTTAGCAGCTTTATAGGTCAGGACAGTCCTGACTGTAAACACAACTGCATTTGCACAATACAGTAGGGTTAGCCTATCCTGGCCTTAAATCCTGGTGCTCACTTCTCTTCCTTACTAATGTCTTTCTTGGCATGCTTTCCAGAATAGCGTACTTTCATCAGCATTAACAACCTGATTAGGGAGATAGTCTTTCTCCTCAAGTGATTTTCTTAACGGTGTCTGGGAACTCATCTGCTGCCTTTTGGTTGGCAGAACCTGCTTCTCCTGTTATCTTGATAGTTCTAAAGCAAAAGCCAAATCTCTTTCCAAAATTATCAAATCATTCTTTGCTGGCAATTAATTCTTTAGCTTTAGATCCTTCACATTCCTTTTGCTTTTAAATTGTCATATAATAGCTTTATTTTTTTTCTTGAATTGTATTAGTCTAGAAGTATGTTTTTATTTATTTATTTATTTATTTATTTTAGATAGAGAAAAGGAGAAAGAAAGAAAGAAACAGCAAAAGAAAAAAAAAAAGAATGAAAGAGGAAGAGAAAGAGGGAGAGAGAACGGAATTCTTGTTTTATTGCCCAGGCTAGAATACAGTCTAAAAATGGGTATTAAAAACCTCTTTTATGCCAATAATTGTGCGTAACAATGGAGACAGGAAGGAATAGGGGATGAAATTAACAAATAAGCAGCCAACCAATATTTTATTTAAACCTGTGAAATGCTATGCAATTGCTGGGGAGTGATTTACTTCCAATTATATAGTCACTTTTAAAATAGGTATAATGTGATATTGAGAAAAATGTATGTTTTGTGGATTTCGGGGAGGAGAGTTCTGTAAATATTTGTTAAGTCTAGTTGTTCCAGGTCTGAGTTCAAGTCCTGGATATCCTTATTAATTTTCTATCTCGTTGATCTGTGTAATATTGGCAGTGTAATGTTAAAGTCTCCCACTATTATTGTGTGGGAGTCTAAGTCTCTTTGTAAGTCATTAAGAACTTGCCCT